>PVJI01002850.1:0-136465 GCA_004026765.1 Micronycteris hirsuta
GGGGGACCCTGGCCTTCAGGCTCCACCCCTAACCCTCTACCCTCTCCACCGCTATCTTCAGTGAAGTGTGAGCACCTTCTGGTTGGGGATTCTTCCTTTATGCTCCTTTTCTACTCATCACAGCGCCTAACACGATCATGGGCTCGTCTCGTACCGTCGGTATTTGCTCATTGATTGATGAATAAACACACTTGCCATGACAGCTTATAAAGTGGTGTTTTTCAAAGTGTGCTGTGAACACCCTCTGCACCAGAATGTCATTGAGTGTTTTCCAAAATACATATTCTTGGACCCCACCATGCACCTACTCAGTCAGAGTTTCTGGGAGTACAGCTGTCATTTCCATTGCAGTGGATGGAAACCGGCCACACAGCCTTTGACATTTCTCCCATCGAGAGGTGGGGCCTGCTTCTCTTCCCCTTGAAATTGGCTGATGGCTACTCTGAACATTGAAGTGCTACTTTGCCAGATCCAGGCCTAGCCTTAGTCTCTGGGAACCCTGGACCACATGGAGAGACCCTGAAAGTACATGGAGGGGGAGGAGAGCCCACCCAAGCCAGGTTTATAGTCATCCCCTCTGATTTCCCAGGTATGTCTTGGACTCCCCAGGTGAGACCGGGCACCAGCTGAAAACCAATGGGTGGCTGCAACCACGTGGAGCAGAAGACTCACCAGCGTACCCTGCCAGAACTCCTGGTCCACAAGATCATAAAGTGGTTGTTGTTTTAACCCTCTAAGTTTGGGGATAGTTTTTCACATAGTGATAGATAACAAGAAGATGCAGATGTAACAGACTTTCCATGTTATTCTTGGGTGTCCTAGAATTTGAGTCATTGTTATAAAGAGAGATGACATTTAATGAGTAAAATTTTATATTAAAGAATACAAAATATAATTCATCATGTAACTTGTCTGCATATCCTAACGGAAGGAAGATATGGTAAAGTAAAATGTCATCATTTACGTTGTCGGACTCATTTCGTTTCTTGGACAGTAGGCCAGTTCTGTTTCTGGCACAAGCAGGACAGGCCTTCCAGCTCTCCTGGACTTTTCTAGACAATCCGATTGCCACAGACAGTGTTAATAAACAATGTTCCCAAAGGGATAAAATTCAGCTTTGGATTTAAAATGTAGTGAGTCCCGACATTTGGTTTGGACATGTTTTCTTAGTCTATGCTTCCAGGACAAAACTAAGAAGATTTTCTTTTTCTATTTCTTTTTTTGTTTGTCTCATGGGAGTATATTTTAAGACTGAAGCTTGTGGGTTTCTTTCAGGTTTCGTAATGAAACCTTTAGGCTTGTAAGTCACATGACCGACCACTGCTTTGCCATAGTTCTGTATGAAAACCACAGGACCCTACAAACCCCACTGGGATTAAGTGATTTTTGTTTGGGTTTCTCAACAAAGCAGTTTGGACAAATCTGAGAAATTTTTACAGACTCAGCAGAGATTGGTGTGAAACTCAGCATCTTCTTTGGATGCTTCAGATCAGCTTCAGTGGGTTTGGACGAACCCTGTGCTTAAAAATGGAACTCTGAAAGCATAAAACCACACAAGCCAAAAATATTTTCCAAAATGAGTTGAACTAAGCTGAAGCTGCTGGGATGTGTGCCCTCTCTGTGTAGACAAGTATATGCTCCCCTTCCAAGTCGATGCCCAGCCTGGCTTCGAGCTCAGTGGGCTGCTGTGTCACATGCGGAGTGGGGCTGTCCCTTCAGAGCAGAACTCCAGCCTCTTTAGCTGCTCTTGAGAGGTGACTGTGTGTTTCCAGAAACTTGGTAATTCAGAGTCTGGCAAGAAGTCACTCTCCCCATTTATTTTTATTTTGTTCATCTGAAAAACAAAGTATCCATATGGTAGTATCACTTGAGGACAGCTGACAAATAAATATCATCCTTACAGCCCGTGGCTCCGAAACAACAGCCTGGTCCATGGCAGGGCTGCACCAACATTGCTCCAGGAGCTGGTGAATAACACAGGGTCCCAGGCAGCCCTCCGGATCAGAATTTCTGGGTGGGAGCCCAGGAATCTTTATTTTAATGAGTTGCTTAGATGATTGTATACATCCAAGTTTAGGAAACACTTTGGTGTTTAAAAAATATGGCACTTCTGCTTCTGGCCAAGATGGAGTAGCAGCGATTACATTTATCCTCCTGCCTGCAACAGCTGGGAAACCCGGCCAAGTGTCTATAGGAATGGACTTCAGGCAGCGAGGCGGTGATCATCGAGAAGGGAACCGGTTAGTGTCCAGAGGCCGAAAGGGAGAGCTGGACAGCACTTGGGAGATGACAAATAGGTTTACAAAAAGAGATTATTAGAAGGTGATTTTGCTTTATTCTACCAAGGATGCTCACACTGACTGCACAGAAGACTCACCCTCAGTGGGGGCTGCCTGAGTGGCCTGAGGCCTTCCCGCAATGGGATATTCGGCAGCAGAGGTGTGGCTGTGCTGATTCGGACTAAGGCCAAGGGAAAACGGGTTTACGACATGCTCCTGTGGAAGCAGCCCAGTGCCATGAGTAGATGAGTATGAGTAAATAAAACAGCTATGGGACATTTACACAACGGAATACTACTCAACCGTAAAAAAGAAGAAACTTTTACCCTTTGGGACAGCATGGATGGACCTGGAGAGCATTATGTGAAGTGCAATAAGCCACTGAGAGAAAGACAAGCACCATGTGATTTCACTCACACGAGGAATCTAATGAACAAACTGATCTAAGAAGCAAAATAGAGACAGACTCCTAGATGGAGGGCAGGCTGGCAGCTCCGGGGGGTGGGGGGCGGCGGGACCGGGCTGTGGGCATGGAGGGATCAAGCAAAAGCAAAAAAGACAAAGAAAGAGAAAGAATTCATTGACACGGACAGCAACGTGGTAACTGTGGGGTGGGTGGCGGTGGGAGAGTATAAGGGGGATACATGGTATTGGGAAAATAATAATAAAAAATAGAGGTATTTACATGTTACCACATGCAGAGTTTTCTATGGGAAACATAAGACAGTGGTATGTCGGTTGTGTCTGAGGAACTGGCTGGCAAACCGGGAGGGAGGCTGATTTTAGTATGCAGTTCATGGACTGTTAAATACTTCACATTGTTCACGCAGTTTGTTTTCAATAGAAAAGCTAGTTAACAAATAATCAAAATAAATGTTTTCTCTTCAGGATTTCTTTCAATATTTAATCAAACTGTATTTGATTTTTGCAAACTCACCTATCACGTAACTCTTTGAGAAAACATCGACCACGTGAAGCAATGGTTGTAATCCCCACCTATTCGATAATCCCATGCCATTCTCAGTTTAGTTTGTCTTTTATTCATTTGGCGTATAATATAATACTGTACACACAAAAATGACAACAGATCATGTCATTATTGTGTTTCAACTTGTTTGAAAGACAGATTATTGTCATTGTTGCCTGTTCATTTCCAAACTATGAGTTTAGAATTAGCTAGTTGTTCCTGGGAACTGGCACAGTCCCACACGATGCCCTGTGTCATTTATAGGGTCACATGCACATTCCTGTGGTGGTTTCTAAAATCTACAAGATTATTCTTTTGTAGACACCCAAGTGTCAGAAGAGCAAGATGTTTCTAAGGTGCTTGTTTTCTTTAGCATGGGTACATGTAGGAGAAGACGAGCTTCAGGGTCAGAACAAAGGTTCTTCCCTGGGCTGTGGCCACCATCCCCACTGGCTGTCCCTGTTCAGACCTCTGGGGGTGGTGAGTCCTTAAAGGGACACTGCATTGCACCTGCTGATGTACTTTCTTGTTATTTTCTTCAGGATGCGGCATATGCATGTTTTTGTTACTATCCAAAAGAGATGAGCTGCATGACTTCTAAAACTTTGCTTGTGCAGACAACAAGGATTTTGGAGGTTTTAAAGAATAAAGAGGCCCAAAGAATGGATGTAACCAAAGAACCAATGTCAAAGAATGTGATTCTGGCGATTTAGATAACTAATTATCAATCTTATATGCTTCTGATACCCCATTATGCTCTCTCTATTCATGTACTCTCACCACTGGCACAAACAAGGCCAGTGCCTTCTGTCTTAAATTCTTTGTGAAAAACAGTGGGAAAGGGAGGAAAATATGAGCATTTGTGTTTGCTTGTATCAGCCTAAACACTGAGTACATGTGTAAGAAACTGGCAGTGTGCTCACCTATAAGGAGAGATCGAAGAAGGCAGAGGAACTGCAGACAGTGGGGACAGACCTCCCAACACGCGCATCTTTATATTGTTTTCATATTGAATCGTGTGAATGTAGCACCTATTTTTCAATTTAAAATTAAAGAACATTTTTCAAAGTTTATCTTTTCAAAAAAACTTTATATAACATGCCTAAGCCTGGGTTGAATGGGTTGAAGTTACATAAGCTGAGTAAAAATAACAGGAAACTGAAACTCAACCCCCACCTCCCTCCTCTACTTATCAATTTAGATGAAAAAAGTGCTCAAGAAATTGTCTCATAGATTTCCTTCTGGCTGCCATTTCCATGGCGTGTATCGGATGAGTTTATAGTTTCTTAGGACATTTTGAAAAGTAAGAGACAAAATTCTAGTTTGTATAATTTTTACTTTTGGAGACATTTGGGCATCTTACTACAGAATCACCTGTGTATGTGTTGGGATAACAGACGTGAGATTCTGGGAAGAAAGACGTGCGTGTGTGCGCACGCATGTGTGCAGGGCCTGGGGGCGATGGCCGAGAAGGACTGCAGGTATTTCCCAGTGTAAATAGTAGAGGTTTGATTTTTGCAAAGCAGCTTTTCTGATGAGATGTTGCTGACTGAATTTGGAAGTTGATAATATAATTCAGTTCTCCCCTGGGCATTGTGGGTATACTATGATTTTCTTGGTTGAAATGCCTCCCTCCCCACCCCAGAAATAGTAGAAAGACTGAATAATTTTATATTGGACACTTTCCCTTTTGGGGAATAATTTAAGCGTTACCATATGTCTTCTTATTTTGTCCTTCTACAAAACAAACACAAAGGAACACACTGGAGGGGTGTGTGTGTGTGTGTGTGTGTGTGTGTGTGTGTGTGTGTGTGTATTTAAAATCACTGGTGATTGCCCAGTCACTGGGCCATGGTAATTATCCAGGAAGGTGTTTGAAGATACGCTCCACTGAAGGGGACTGATAACAACCTTCAGAAACTGGTTAATCCCCAGGAACTAAAATTGGTCTGATGGTGGCTACACAAGAACGGAGGGAATAACCATTGAAATTAGACCCAAGGACGAGCACAGGAAGTGTGCTTGCTGTCAGCCAGTGGCATCCAAATGGCTCAGGTCCAGGTACCACGTGTTTTACCTGAGGTGGTTTCTGGAGAATGGGGGCGCTGGTGTGTCTTTCCCGCATGTGTGTACTGCTGTTGTCCTGTGTGCAAAGGGAGCCCTCAGAGTCCCCAGAGCGGAGGCCTGCTTCTGAAGTATCCAAATCAGTCTAGAAATAACAGCCTGGTTATTTCATTTTTCACAGCTCTCTGCCTATTCCCTGCACTGAGGAGTTATGTAGCTAACTTTATTCACATCAAGCAGCTGCGGAGGTGAACGTTATGTCAGATTCACAGCTATATAATTTACTTGAAATGCACAGTGATTCTTTAAGTGCATTTACTTCAGGAGTATTCAGCAAACCAGATTATTCAGGAAGTCGCTTAAGTCAAAATGCTGATCAAATTATATAAATTATCAAGACATTTATTTCAAAGATACTGCAAAATATAAAAGCATTCTTATCAGGCGCCTGTGGCACTTTTAAAACTCAATCCCAACATTCTTTAACATCCTCCCATCAAAAGCAGGAGTCCTGTCCCCTTTCCTGAATCAGGACAGGCTGGCGACTGCTTTGGCCAATAAAGTATAGCGGAAACGTCGCTGTGTGACTTCTCAGGCTAGATTGGAAAAGGCCATGCCGCTCCTGCTCTTTTTCCTTAGGATTCTTGCTCTGGCAGAAGCCTGCTGCCTTCCCTGAGAAAGTCGTGCTGGAAAGGCCTTCTGATCACAGCACCACTGAGCTTCCAGAAGAGCCAGCATCCACTGCCGGCCACGTGGGCGGTCTGCCTTGAACATGCAGCCCACTGAGCCTTCAGGTGGTTGCAGCCCCCACCAATATCTGACTGCAGCCTCATGAGAAATCCCCTGTGACAGCAAAGGAGCTGAGCCCTTCTTGAATTCATACCCCACGAAATCATTTAAAAACAGTTTTAAACAAATCTGTGTTTGGTCTGCACCACTAAGTTAAAGGGTAATTTGGTATACAGTGCCAAGGGGAAGAACTATCTCCTTTGATACCCTTCATCCTTCCAGCTGCTTCCTTTAACTTCTGAGTGTTCACACGTGGTCACTTTCATCCATTTTTCTTTGGGTTTATCTTTTCATGCCCTACACACACGCACATACAGCTGCCCAGGCCATCTACCCACACACACAGAATCGATCAGATGAGTTCAAGTGAGTTTGAGCCCTAGATCACTTAGTTCAGCCTTCATTTTTCAACTGTGAAAGTTTGGGTCTGGGGGGATTGAGTTTCTTGCCCAAGGTCATGTGGCTAAGTAGTGTCCCAGCTAGAAGCAAACCCAGGTTTCTGACAACCATCTAGTTCTTTTCCCACTAATTGATTTCCCACCCTCCTCATCAAATAAAAATGGCTCATTCCTCTTCTAATCCAGAGGACATAAACTTTGAGGGTCCCTGGGCACGGTATCTCATGGGGCCTTCTAGGGGTGACCAGTGGGCGCTGCCTACAGCTAGACTGCCTGATGGGAGGCCAGGGGAGGGAGTGAAGCAAGGTAAAAAGGAAGTGCTGAGAAAGCCTGGCCTATGCTCACCTCCTTCCTCCTTCCTCCTAGGCCTATTCTGAAGACCACATGCTAATTGTGGTCAGAGTGCAGGCTGGGATTCCCAAATGTGCTGGGAAACTGCCAGCGTCCTCCCTCGAGCTTCTATGTTAGACCCTCCTTTCAAAAACAAAAGTGTTTGGGCCCTGGCAGGATAGATCAGTAGATTGGAGTATCATCCCACACACCAAGGTTTTGGGTTCGATCCCGGGTCAGAGCACATACAAGAATCAACCAATGAATGCATAAATAAGTGGAACAACAAACCTCAATCTCTCTCTCTCTCTCTCTCCCTCTCAAAGTCAATTTTTAAAAAGTGTTTTAAGTGGTATATTGCATGTTTCTGAATCTGGCTAAAAAAGACGAATGACTGTGACAAAAGACTGGGAAAGTCTCTGTTCGACGGGACTGGGGCTGGTTGAATGTGAGGAGTGTGTATCTCTGTGTTTTATCTGCCACTCAAAGGCCCAGGCAGGCTGTCATTAATACGTTCTCAGCCGCCCACTGCCCCAGAGTTGCCCCAATTTTTCTAAGCCCTACAGCATTGTCATTTCATTTGTCTGGCGAGGGAATTAGAGCCAATGAATAAGAAGGCCACCACCCTGCTCGGTAATGATATATTTCTCTTCCCTTCAGTGATCTTGCCAACAACCAGATCTCCCTCCTCCACCCCCAGCTACCACCATTGTCCTACACCAAAGAGTAAAGGATGATTAAAAGCCTTTGACATGAGGTGTGGTTTAGTTCAATATGTACTGTTGGTTCTGCAAATAGCTGGTGGGAGGTTGACTATGCGTGTTATGTGCCATACGCCACTCTGCTGGCTGGCATGCAGTGGGAAGCCGGAGAGGCCAGGGAGGGGCAATGCAGATTCTTTCTACTTTTGAAACACAGGCTTAAAAACAAAACAAAACAACAGTTTTAGAGAAAAAATATCACATAATTACAGTTTCGTTCATCCTTCATAGATTCCTCACACTGTATACAATTTGCCTCTCAGAAAAGCAGCAGCAGGTTTGATCGACCACAGATTCATAAAATCATGTTCAAATAAAAATAACTCACTTTCTGTGCTTGATGTATTCTGGGAAAGTTATGTATAAATCGAATTTTTGCAAATTTGGTCATATTTCAAATATTTCAAATTTAAATTGGTCCCATTTTGTAAAGCAAATAGTAATTTTGTAATGCAAATTGTCACTCCCTAACTTATTTGTTTTGTAAGTTTGGGCAATTGTATTTACTTTCTTTCCTAAAAGCAAGATACATCTATAGATAATGGCAGGCAGTAAGACTGTAAAGTAATAAAACATAAAATTTTTAAATATAAGTGAAAATATTTTTAGTTTTAGAATTTCAATCTAGGGATTTAAATTTTTATTCAGAACTTTTATCTAAAGTAAGAACGTGTGCCTACCTCAACGTAAGGCAACATTTAGCAAAATATTGAATTAATCTTAAGGATGTCAGAAAATGTGCAAAGATGTATGTACCAAAAAAGTTGACTGTGGCATTGCTTATAGTAACAAGAAATTGAAAGGAGCCTAAAACACCATCGATAGAGAAGCTTTTGAAATAAAAGCAGATTCTTTTGTTAACATGTGATGATATTTGCGTGTCTGTCCAAAAGGGCAAAAGGTCCACAATGAGATGTTATGTTTGCTCACCATGTAGGCAACCCTTTGGGGATTTGACAACCTCCTGTTGGTACGTGGGGGGTGCGGAGAGGTCAGAAGTGGTGTGACGGGGCCTGAAACGCTGCCTCACTGGGCACGCCTCGAGGGCTGAGTGCCACCAGCCCACGGACGCTCAGGAGACTGAGGTGCCATGGTCAGTGTGGCATCAGCTTGGACTATTTACTTAAAAACCACTATAGAGTCATTTTGATATATTTAAGAGGTTCAAAAATATTTTAAAGAATCATATTATTTAATGGGCAAGTATTAAAGTTTAATTCCCCTAAGATAGATTCACTGGAAACATTACTTACTGTTTTGTAAGAGGGAAATATGTATTTGGCTCTTTCAGGACAAGTTCTAGAGAAGACCATTTTATGTATTAAAATTGGGTAGAGATTTTGCTGCATTTACTGATACTCAGTGTTACCCATTTCTTTGGTCTTTTTCAGAGGGAGATGTACTTGCCTTCTAAACTTGTTTGCTTAGAGTAAGTTAAGAATTACTCAGCAGTTAAGTTTATGGAAATACAATATTACTTAAGCTGTGATCTTAAAGACTTTCATTTGGTTGCCAACTTTAATTTTAGGTGTCTGCATAGCATCTGACGACAGGGAGTACTAATCAATAATCTCACCATCCTAACTTAACGCTTTAAAAAAAAAATTCTCTCCAGGGATTTTTCTTAGAATTATTATTCTTTTAAATACAAAACACTACAAACATACAGAAAATACAATAAATAATATAGTAGAACTCCTGTTTGCTTCAGTACAGCAAATTAGATACTCTTAACATCCCTTCACTGAAAACAACTAAAAATGCTAAATAAAATATCAGAATTAAAAGTCATTTTTAAATGCATCGCTGAGCTGGTAGGAGAGTAGGAAATATTTAGAGGCCAATAAAGTAAAAGCAGGAATCCGGAAAGATAAGAGTGCTCTGAATTTCTCTTTCTCCATTGAGGCCTCTGCCAGAGCCCAGCTGGCATTAACCTGGAGCCCTGATGGAGGCATGGACTAGCGGAGGCCAAGGCCATAGCCCAAAGTCTAACAGGAGAACCTGCCATAAAGCTACGGCCCCACAGCTTTGGTGCACGAGGGAACTGACTAGCTATAGAGTGGAGGCAACAAGGAAACTCATTTATCTTGACCATTGTGCTGGGTGGAGGGTGGGGAAGGTCTCCCTTGAAAATTCACAAAAAAAAGCAAACCCTCACAGGGGTTTGTGGTATTTTGCATATTTCTGAATGCAAAATTTCCATTATCTGTGAGAACCAAAAAAATCTCAAGCTAAATTTTTATTTTAAAGTAATTTCAGGCTTCAGTTGCTTCTGGGCACATGGCAGAAATAAAAGCAACATTCTCTGGAGGAAACCACTCTCAAATCAGGCTTCCGAACATTCTTACGATGAAACACCAGAGAATCTGGCCTGACCGTCAAAAACTCACAAAACACACAAGTAATCAAGACACCATTGGGAATATCCAAGAAACATAATAGAAGAATCAGGCTACAAATGACCCTGAATATTACAATGATCAGTCATACATAAAATGAGTGCATGTTTAATTGGCAAAAAGTAATAATAAAGGGGCCTTAAAATACATTAGGAAAAAAAAAGACCATAGTAATGATCCTGAAAATTTGCAAAGGAAATAGAATTTCTAAAAAGAAAAAGTAACCCTAACTAGTGTGGTTCAGTGGATTGAGTGCCAGCCCATGAATCAAAGGGTCACCAGTTTGATTCCCAGCCTAGGGCACATGCCTGGGTTATGGGCCAGGTCCCCAGTAGGGGGCACACGAGAGGCAACCACACATTGATGTTGTTCTTCCTCTCCTCCCTCCTCTTCCCCTCTAAAATAAATAATACCTTTAAAAACATTTTTTAAAATATTATTATTGAAATTCGAAATCCAATGGGTTGGTTAACTAGAAAATTGAGGACAAAGATATTATTTCATAAGGTGAAACAGAAACAAATCAAAACTATGAGAAGGTTGCTAAGAGACCTAGAGAGTAGATAACTCCTACACCCATCTCATATGAGTGTTAGACCACAGGCTCCAATCGTAATCAGGGCAATGCAAAGTGGAACAATGAGATGGCATTTTTACCCTTCTTATCTTGGTAAAACGTAAGTACTGAGTTCTGGCAAGGCTACAGACAAACAAGAACTATCATGCTTTGCTAGTGGGTTGCACAATGGCACAGCCACTTTGGAAGGCAATTTGGCAATATCTAGGAAAGCTGGGAATGTATCCAGGGGCCGACCCAAGAAACATTCTTATTCACGTGCCCAAGAAAGTACAGACAAGGATGTTCACCATTACACTGTCTTACTAGCGAAGATATGAAAACAACCTCATCATTATATATATATAATCCCTGCAGAATCCCATTGGGCAGGAAAGGGGCACGTAACAAGCATCGAGTTATTTACATAGGCTGGGGACAAGGTCTGCCTTTTTCACTTCAGCAGGCAGCAAGGGCACCTGGGAAGAGAGTGAAGGTTGAGACTGGGAAGTTCTGGGGATCATCTTGGTCATTCATTCATTCAACTAATAATGACTGAAAGCCTTTTCTGGAGCAAGTGCTAATAGTTCAAAGGACTCATCCCTCCAAGCTAAAGTCAGTTGGATGTGATGTTAATGGACCTGTTCATCCTGGAATCTGCTGCTTCTCCCTCTGAATCTCGGCCTTTCTGGCTGTTTACTGCACATTAGACTTCCCACTAGGGGATAGTCAGGAGTAATGACAGAAGAGCACAGTTGCCTCTGCTTTTTGTGGGGAAGGAAAGGAGGAAATGTGGCCAAAATTCTCCACTCTCCATCCTTCAAGGCTCTGCTCAGCACTTATCTGCTTGACTCTGCGGCTTTCTCTCTCTGTTCCCAGGCCTCGTTTTCCACCGCACTCACTTGGTTATTAGCAATGTATTTGCAATAACATTTCTTGCAATGGCATTTAAGTTGAGATGTGAATTTCTCATTGCCTGAGCATGATGTTTAGTTGTGGGATGGCCAGAATAACTCTCTACGCCTTCTCGTTGTATATAGCACACACAGAATGTACTGTGCGCAACGTCAGTTATGAATAAAGGTTTCTTGTAAAGAATGAATAAATATATAAGTGAATGGATGGCTTAAGCAAAAAATTGGAACTTACTTTTAAATTGTATTTACCAGTAGAGTCCCTTGTCCTTATTGTAGGACCCTAACTCTGAGGTCATTTTTTGAGACAGATACCTCCAACTGGAAATCCATATGTGGATCAAAATGCATCATGCTGCGTTTCTGAAGCCTAGGTGGAAGTTCGGGGAAACACTTTGTCCTATAGCTATGAAATTTGATATTTATCTTCTTTATGATCCCATAGAATTAGCTGCTTCTAGCGAAATAAGATAGTATCTCCTAAATTGATGTATCCATACACTTGAATATACTCTCAAATAGGCCCATTCAAAACATTTTTAAAACCTTAATTTCCTAATATCAGATCTCATTTTTAATTAAGGCATAACTCCCACTCCCCCTTGCATCTCCAGAGGAGAATTAGAGCAGGCCACATCACATCTGGCCGGGCCTGTGACGTCTCAGGGATTTATGAATGACAAGCTATGTTAGAACTGGGGTCATGTGCAGTCATCCTGAAATCAGAAGCCGGATGCTCCCTTTCCAGCAGCATGAGGTCTGGGTAAACAGGCCATCCGATGCAGCCAGCTCTGCTCTCTCCTTTATCCAGAATCTTGCTTCACGAAAAATACAAAACCAGAATCTTGTGGTATTCTCTAATGAGGAGCCTGTCATTGAACCGAAGCTATGTCTTTCTTCACAGTGGTTATGGAGGGCAAGGAAGAAAGGGTCTGGAGCAGGTGTGAGGGAGAATCAGGAGACAGGAGGGCACTCTGAGTTCACCAGCAGGAGACACTGCCCTTCCTTGCATCCGTGGAAAGGCAAGGTCATGGGCCTAGTCTATCGAGGTTCCCACTAATAAGCTGAAAAATATGCAAACTAGTGAGTTCACACAGAAGTTCAGACATTCTTGGGGCATTACAGAGAATTATTTTGAAACATACAATAAGATTATTGAGGGGCTGGTCTGCCAGTCGGCAGCAGCTGAGTCTCTGGGAACGTGGGAGCCTTTCCTGAAACCGCTGTGGTGACCCTAGGTCATGGAGGGGTGCTTGTCTCCCCGTGAACAGGGCTGTCTGCGTCTGGTCCATGAGATCAGCTGAGCCGCTGGGAGCTGTCTTCATTTCCTTACTGACTGCTGCCTCCAAGGCCACATCCAGGAGGACGCCCAGGGTCACTCCCTGGCTTCTTGAAGCTCTGGGCTTTTGCCTCTTCCAGAGCAAAGTTAAGCTAGAAAATGGTGGGGAGAAAAGCAGATATCCCAAAAGATTTATTTGGGAGAGATAGGGGCCCACAGGTAAACACTAAACACCACCATGATGTAATACATGTCAAAGGATTTTGAAAAATTCTAGTGCTACATACATAAAAGATAAGACTATTCCTATCTAATAGCATGGCTTAGTGGATCCACAAACTATAAGCACCGGGCCATGGATAAGCTGGTCCTTAAAAACAGAACCAATAGTGCCTTCTTTTCTCAATGCTCCTAATCCATATTCAGCCTTGTGGAAACTCATCTAGACTTTCTGATATATGATGGTTAGTAACATGCAAGTCAGAGACCTTTGCTTAACACTGGCTGTGGTCCAATAAGAGATGAGAGGACAGAAAATGGCATCTGATAATTCACATTAATGTGCATCACATTATGATTTTCAAAGCGCTTTTGCTGTGTAGCCTCAGGATTGTGTGAAATAGATGGGGGTTATTCTCTTCATTTTCCAAGTAACGAAACCGAGGCTCAGGGAGGTGGCGTGGTCTGCCAAGGTCCCAGGGCTGATGAGGGGTCCACCCAGGCTCTGCAGTCAGCGGCGTCTAAGAAACCCGGCAGAAACGTGGCTGGGTATCATTCTAAACCCAGAAAGTGAAACAGGCGAGCTGCAGCACCGCAGAGACCAAAGTCCCTTCCCGGTCTGTGGCTCCCACCATCGGTGAACAGTGTGCCCGGGATGGGCGGGTTTGACTTGCCTCCATTACACCTCGCCTCCTGCACCTTCGCTTTCAGAGCAGCATGCTCCTGGATAATCTGCACGAAGGAGAGCTTGCTCCAGTATCAGGGTAATTGCAACACGGTAATATTTAGCACACTCAGCACTTTCCACCTAGATGTTATCTCGTTAACCTTCCCGTGTCCCAGTGAGGCAAGCGCTACGTGCAGTGCTGCTACGGCCTCCACTGCTTTAGGGAAGCAGTTCTCTTCTGCGCCTGGGCGCGAGGTCCTTCGGCTCTGCAGCCATTTTTCTGGGCTGATAGCCCCCAAATGGGGGTTTTCTGTTAAAGGAAATGACCGGAGTGCAAGCGGCAGCTCTCTCTATTTCTACATTCTGAGCACAGGTATTTAGAAGTCTCTTTTTGCTGTAAAAAAGGGTATTTGCTTCTCTGTAATGACACTGAATAATTAATGTTTGTTAAATGTCTTACTTAATTCTTACAATGTAGGAAGTAGGTATTTTTTTAAATTTTTTAATTTTTTTTTTGTTTAATTAGTTATTTGCATCCTCTCCCCTCCCCCCTCCCTTCCCCTCCAGCCCCACCTCCCCCCCCAGCCTCCCTCCTCCCCCTTAGTTCTGTCCATGTGTCCTCTGGAAGTAGGTATTTTCTTGTCTTTTATAGGAAACTGAGTTGGCCGAGGAGAGCGTACACCCAGGCCTGGGTGACTCCAAAGCCAAGATGTAAGGCACTGGTGTCCTGGGTAAGAGGTCATTCCATACCTTGAGCTGAAGAGAATGAGGGCCCAAACAACACAGTCTAGTTGGCACCCATGAAGTTCGGAGACTCCCCTCCAAACAGTGCCAGCACTGGGGAGTGAGAAGGTAAAGGGAAGGGGCTTGGGCAACAGCAGCTCATACAGCTCCTCGCAGCGTCTCCTCTGAAGGTCTTTCAAAACCCAGAAGCTGTTTCCAGGGCTCCTGAGCCACCAGGGAGTAGGAGCCCCAGTGCGGGGAGAATTAGGCAGGGTGTGAAGGGAGTCTCAAAAACAGGATGAAAGGCGAGGAGAGAAATTGGAGAATCCATGTGAAGGAAGAAGAGAAGCGGGGCTGGGAGGGGAACCCGCATTCGTGGCTGATGTCTGTGTCAGCTCAGACACTGCCCTCAGGAGAAACAGGCCTGGCATGACTGAAAGAGTCCTTGTTGATTTGGGAAAGAATGAGTTTCAATACACAGAATCTGAATTTTCAATTTGTCCTACCAAATTAAGAAGGAAAAGAAATGCCTCATCAGCCACCTTTACAGTTAAATGAGGTGGTGGTGTGCACATAATCAAACCAGTAAAAGCAAACCTTTAAAAACTGATTTTGATATGCCCTTATTGTATTTGCACTAGCTCCTGGGGTTAATGTGAGTCTTGTTAATAACTGTTTTATATAAAATTGATTGTAAGAGGAGAAGTGGTTATTGTCCCAGGTTCATTATGATCCACGCTTTAATTTCACAGCTAGTAAATCAACTCACAGTATCACTGGTTTGAGTAGTTCCTTTAAGCCAGGCCTTGGACTCAGGACTGGGTGGCCCTAAGCAGTGTTTCTCTGCACCTGGCTGCCAGGTGACTTGAATGCTGCGTGTACTTCAGAGTGTTGATGTGGTCGGAGGGACTCACTGGCTCCAATACTCATTTTTACATTCTTGCATAGAAAAGTGGGTTCAGATTAGGATCAGCCTTACTAATAAACACCCCGGAAATAATCAGCTACCTTCCCCAAGGCTACATTTCTCATGCAATGTCCTCGCTGTGGGCATGTGACTAATCACAAAGCTGCGATAAGTAGTGTGTGTTCAATGTAAATTATAAACTAGTCAGACTGACATCTGGCCTAATAGTGCTGCAGCAGGTATTTCCAGCTTTGTCAGATCAAACTTAGAATCCAGCCATTTTCAACCGGTGGGCCACGAGGATTTTTAAAACATGCAATGCCTGACTGTTTTGTCAGGGGCACTGACCTCTTTTCCCTGAGATTGTCAAATAAAGAAAGTGACAGCAGCCAACACAGTAGCCATCCAATGTGAATGAATCAAAATTGTACTATTTTTTGGTCAAGATTGGTAAAAAAAAAATGTATTTTTTTTGTGTGTTGCAGAACTTTAGTAATTAGTTTATGTGTGACCAGAAATGGAAAAGGTTGAAAACTGCTCTTACAGCCTCATGAATACCTTGGAGGCCTGAAGCGGATTCCTCATCTGTCTAAACTTCAGTGGCTTCTCTAATCTAGATTAGCATAAAATTACAAACTTCAAGTGGTGGTGCGTTGACTCTCGTTGCCTGAAGTAAGTGGATGATAAACTGCTCAGAGACTCATGATTTCCATTCTTGTCCTTTTCCAAAAGGACAGATTCTTATCCTCAGTGGCCCATGGCAGGGCTTATCATTTCTACAGGCAAATTCTTGCTTAAATCCAGCCAGAGTCTCTCCTGCTTTAATTCAATTTCCTCTTCCTGTTACATCTTCAGAAGTTGTGGGAAATAACTGTGTGACATTTCATCCATGACACCTTCTATAAACTCGAAAACAGCCACCAGGTTTATCCACAGGCTGCTCTACCATAAGATGAAAGCAGTTCCTTTTAACTTTTGATTTTGACTCTATTTTCCCCAAGAGGGGGCTCCTATCTCCGCTCTGGTTTCTCCCCATTTTTATTGTGTGCTGATGTACAGTTAGGGCACATTTAGAGGTTAATTTATCTTGGTGAAATCTGCAGGCAGGGCCGCTGCTGCCCAACCATGGGAGATGTCTCTACAGTCTTCAGCAGGTCGCGGATGTCCTCGTGTTGCGAGATGTCTGCAATAATTTCAGATACCCCATGCAATACAGTAATGCCCAGTAAAAGACAGGGGTCTCCTCCCATGAGCGCTCTATACTACAAGAAAAGCCTTTTCCCAAAGCTCCCCAGATGACTTACTCTCAGATGTCACTGGCTAGGATTGGCCCACAGGCCAGGGGACTGGGACGGCCAAACTGCCCAGAGCAGTCAACCTTCATGCCCCCAGCCCAGCAAGAGGACTCATTTCTGAGCGTGTAGCTTACTGGAGAGTGAATCTTCAAACCAAACCAAGGCTCCTCCCGCAAGGACATAGTGGGAAGGGGCAGTTAGGGGGCAATCTGCTGTTTGTCCCAGGTGAACAAAAGATGGGAGCAAACTATTCTCCACATAGTTCAAAACATTAACTACATAACAAAACAAGGAATTGCTGAGAACCCACTAAGTGCCGGGGACTGTGAGAGGGGGCAGGCCCACAAAGATGAACATCACATGGCCCTGGACCTGTGAAGCTGGAAATCAAGGTGGGGTGAAGATACTTCCCATCGAATTTCAAAATTTTACAGTAAGCGATGGGAGAGAAGTATGCACTGCGTGTTCCACAAGCGCAGAGAAGGGCCCTCCACTCGATCGAAGGCTGCGGCTCCTGGGGAGGGGCCGAGGGGCCGAGGGGCCGGGGGGCCGGCCATGTGTGCCGAGCCAGGCTCAGGAAACGAGACTGGAGAGGAGCTATGAGGTTTGTGGCTCTTGATTTCCTAGTCTTTGTATAATATTTTATGTTTTATTATTATGGCTCATCTAAAGCTGATGAAATAGAAAATCCTTTCAAGCCTTGAGGGTGGTGTGCATTTCAAGGGTCATTTCCCGTGAGTTCATTTTTTCATATTTTGCATTGGATGAAAGCCATTTTGTGATCAGTGAATTCCATATTTGAACAAGGAAGCCACTCATCCAGTAGGAAAATGTGTGAGGGAGGGGAAAATGAATGCAGTGCTGATCGGTCTGATGTCACTGGCTCTGGAAATGGGCTTGTTTTTAAGTATTATTTAAAAAGTTCATGATTTGGACTGACTGAAGGGGAACCAGTCAGAAAAAGTGGAGGTCCCTTAGAATTGTTTTATTACTTTTACTAATGTGCATCTTAAGATAGGATAACCAAGAATTGCTGATGAGGAATGTGTGTTCAATGGATAGGAATTCCCTTAGCAGTTTTCAGTCTCCTTGAAAGTGCTCCTTCCATGGCAAGAGTCACTGGGAAACAAGCTGTTTTTTTCTCCTGCATCTGTTTTTGAAAACATGATTTCCACTTTATTTTTTTTACATGATTTACACTTTAAGAAAAAAACTTTGCTTCAATACATATGAACTTTAGCCTGGTCTCTGTTGAGTTTATTTCATAATTATGAATATGTAAAGAATATGTGCCTGTAAAAATCTTCTAAATCCATTATTGGAGTTCTAGCTGCATGTTTTCATCTGAAATTCAATTCTCCTCCTATAAATCAATAATAAAAAGATAAACATTTCAGTCACATCAAGGCAAAAGCCATAATCAAGCAGTTCAGGGCAACAAATCAAATAAAATAGGGTTAGGTTCCTTAATAATCAAATAAATGAAAATTAAAGCAAGGTATCACCACTTGAATTGGCAAAAAGTTTTGTAAAAAGATAAACTAAAGTGCCCCGTGCTGCTGAGAGTGTGGAGAAATGAGCACCAACATTTTGTTCTGTGTGCAGAGATGTGTGCATAAAGATGTTTGTTCCAGCACTGTTTGTTTCAGTACACAATCTTAAAACAATTTAAATGTGCATTAATTGAGAACTGATTAATTAAATGATGGTACATTCATGCTATGAGCTATCTGTCAAAAAGAATGTGGTATATCTATATACATTGGTTCTTCAAAATTTCAAGGTGTACTACATAAACAAAGCAAGGTACAGAACAGAACAAAAGTAATCTACATGTACATATATGGAAATACTGGTAACTGTATTTCCTGGGAGGATATATAAAAGCTGTTAGTATAGTTATAATGGTTACATTTGAGGAAAAGGACTGGAGGTAAAGAATGGAAGACTTCTGCTTTTCACGGTATACTTTTCTGTGTAGTTTGAATCTGTGCACGAATTTCTGTATTTTAAAACAGGAAATGTGTCTGTTTGAAAAATAGCTTACATTTTCATGCTTTGATATGACAAATACCTGCACTGTAAGAAGACAAAGAGCAGGCACAAACAATCAGAATGCTGTGGACCTGCTAATGGTGCTATTTAGATGGAGATCTAGATGCGGACCCTTGTAGCGTTCCTGTTAACCAGCCTGGAAGGAGATACCCGGAACTGCCATCAGCGCGCCACCCTAGACAACGCGCAGAAGTGTTGAGATCGCAGAAACCTTCACTTTCTCCGTACTGTTTAATTTTGTATGGGGCTCATAAATTATCCAAAGGAAAAATATAAGTTTTTCCAACTGGGAGAAAAAGTAAAAAAAGAAAAAGGAAAGGCTCTCCTCCAGTCTCCCACCCCCGTTTGCATGAATCATTCCTGCCTGCTCTATGCAAAAACAAGGGTTTGGCTCCTCTCTCACCTGGCTCTTCTAAGCTTGCTCTCACCTATTTCCCTTTTAAATTTCACCTGCGAGGAGGAAAGCCTTTGTAGCCAGAGTGGGATAGGTGAGAAATCTCTCCTCGGATCCAACTTATCTACCCAAGTCTTGCCCAACTAGAAAAACGGGAAAATCAAAGTCAGAAACAGAAGTCCGAACATGACACTGAAAACTAGCCCAACCTGTCAATGGAGCCAACATGTTTTAGCATACCACCAGTCCGTGCAAAGAGTGAGCAGCCCGCTGTAAGGAAGGGAGCCCTAGGCCGGAGCCCCAGACCCTGGTGCTCCCAGAAACCACCTGAGGGATCCCCCCACAATTTTAACCGCATCATTTTTCTCACCCACATGTCATATCTTAGGAGGACCTGAGGATCTGGTGGAGCAGGAGGGGACCACAGAAATGAAGGGCAATCAACCACACCAATGCAGCGGTAAGCCCTGGGGATTTGCTGTGAATATTGCCTGCAAAGTTAGAAGAACCCAAGATGTTCATTAACCCAAGTGTGCTCTGATTGTACTAAGAAAATTCTGTGACTCTCTGACCAGTGTGGCTCAGTCTGTTGGGTGTTGTTCCATAAAGTGAAAGGTCGCTGTTTCAATTCCTAGTCAGGGCCATGCCTGGGTTGCAGGTTTGGTCCCTCCCTGGTCAGGGCACATCGATGTTTCTCTCTTTCTCCCTCCCTGTCCCTTCTCTCTAAATAGAAATAAATAAAATCTTATTTGAAAAAAATAAAGAAAAAGAAAATGCCATGACAACCCAAT
The DNA here is from genome assembly GCA_004026765.1 of Micronycteris hirsuta. Classification (NCBI taxonomy): domain Eukaryota; kingdom Metazoa; phylum Chordata; class Mammalia; order Chiroptera; family Phyllostomidae; genus Micronycteris; species Micronycteris hirsuta. The sequence continues at coordinate 19,788 of PVJI01002850.1, forward strand.
CTCAGTAATTGCTCTTTTCAAATACTTTTAATATCAGGACCTAAATATCAACTGATGGTCATTTGTGCCAATTCAGAGCAACAAAAATCCCCATTTTGGGATTCAGTCAAGAAGGAAACTTTATTCAGTGCAAGACAGCTCAATTGTGATACAGCACTGCTATAAAAACAGCGCAGCTGTAGGACAGCTCTGGGGCCAGGTGGCCCTGGGGCCAGGCAGCCCTGGGGCCAGGCCCCTTGCTGGCTAGACAGCTCGGCTCTGGCGAGACATCATTGTTGTTCCAGCTCAGTCAGGGAGACACAGTCTTCTTTCTTCCCTGGAAAGCGAACTGCACTCCCCAAGCCAGAGGGGAGCTGGCTCCCCTGCCCCAGTCCCTGATTGGTCTGTCCTCATGCAAATGAGGACTCCAAATTCTCATAGTTTGATTAGTCCAAAAGGCACTGTCCTGATTGGTCAGAATAAAGTCACTCTGATTGGTCAGAGCTGCATAGCTCTGACTGGATGGAGAAAACCTCAGTCCTATTGGTTGAAACAGGATTCCAGGAAACCTTTACAAGGGCTGGCTCAGATGGCAAAAGCATCATGCAGACAGGCAAGTTCAGCACACAGGCTTCTCTGTGAAGTGCAGGTTGCATGAGAGGCCTCTGTGCAAAAATGGTTGCTAGGGTCTGTTTTGTTTGTTTTTATTTGTTTTTTTTTTTTTTAATAAATTTGAGCCCAGTTAACCACCAGGAGCCCTTCTTAGTAGGTGTCTTTTTTGTTAACTGTTCACAGTCTTATAATGTGACTGCCCACTAATGGTGTGAATTGCTATTGGGCAACTCTTAGCACCTGTGTCGACACATTTTCCAGCACCACCTGCCCCCCCATCAATAATAAGTTTTCTATTATTTGAGAGAGCCACTGTCACAGAAAGGAAAGGGGACTCAGATATGTCCCAGCACTAGAGGAGAGCTTAGAAAAGAGAATCCTCAGTTGAAAGTACAAATCAGATTCCACTTCACTCAGGAAAACCAGAAGAGGAAACAGAGTAGGACCACACCAGGGGAAGTGGCCAAGCAGAGGTTTCTAGAACCAAGGCCACTATTTAACCGATGGAGCAGCTCTTCTTTGCCATTTGTTTGAATCTAGTTATTACAGAACATTGCACATGCTGACCCACAAAACGAGAGAGAGTAGTTTTTCTTGTAAGTTGAGAAAATATTTAAACAACAAGGTTGGCAATTGTTATTGGCTGGATTTTGTCCCCCAAAATAGATATCCTGGAGTACTAATCCCCAAACTTCAGAATGTGACCTTATTTGGAAATAGGGTCTTTGCAGATTTAATCAAGTTCAACTGAGGCCATTAAGGTGGGCCCTAATCCAGTATGACTGTTGTCCTTAAAAAATGGAGAAATTTGGATACAGAGACAGACAGGCACGGAAGGGAGAAGATGGGACGACACAGGGAGAACACAGTGAGAGGACAGAGGACTGGAGTGATGCATCCGTAAGCCCAGGAATGCCTGAAGATACCAGAAGCTAGGAGAGAGCCTGGAACAGTTCCCCAGAGCCCTCGGAGGGAGCATGGCCCTGCCAACACCTTGACTTTGGGTCGATAGCCTCCAGAACTGTGAGAGAGTAAGTTTCTCTTTATCAAATAGCTATCCACCTGATCTGTGATACTTTGTTATGGCAGAAACAAGTCAAGTCATGTGTCCTTAACAAGGATCAGAAAGATGAAGAGTGAAACCTCAGCCTATTCAGCATGGCATGTCTGTGTGACAAAGGAAGTAACAGCAGTTCATGGCTTTTCCACTGTGGTGGTAGGTTTTTCTGGGACACTCGGCCGGCAGGTACCTCTCTTCCCATGGAATGCAGAGAGCCAGTGAAGTCCTCCCTCTGCAGCAGGACAGAGAGGAGAGGTGCAGAGCCCAGCCTGGCACACCGTCCTGACTTGGACCATTGCTCAGCTCAGTGCAGGAGCTAACACTGTGCACAGCTGCTTCAAGCCCAACCTTCTACCAGGTGGGGACAAAGGCAATACTGGGGCTCCCCCAAAGAAGATAAATGCCCTGAGACCAGGCAGTGACCCTTCCTCTCATGCCAGCCATGGAGACAGGAATCAGGGGCAGGAGGGTTCACCAACAAAACCGAAACTAAAAATCTCAAGAACACCAGGAACTGGCCCCTATCTGGCCAAGGATTTTTTGTTCTAGTTTCATTTTTGTTTCTTGTTTCTTTTTATTTTAAACCTGCCTTAGAGGGGAACAGATAGCACGAACATTGGAACCCCAGTGCATCATTTTTGTATGTGTATTTGAGAATGTAATTGATTCGTCTGTGTGTGGCTCTATTAGATGGATTCAGTTCTCAGCTCATCCTTTTGTGATCTTTTTGGAGCCAGAAAATAAAAACAGAAATCCTCAGATTGTTATTAAAGAGAAGCCCCTGGACCAAGACGGCAGGTAATTCCCCCTATTTACCTCTCCCCACATGAGAGGGCAGACCTCCAACCTGAAGCTACCTTACCAAGAAGGCCTCCTGGGGGCCTGCGCCCGGGGACAGAGCCCTCTGCTCTGACCCACCCTCCTTCTGTGCTGGGTTAGCTGACCTCAGCCCCGAGCCTTTGCTTTCATTCTTCCTAAGCTGCAGCTCCTTGTCTAAAGAGTAGGCCAGGGTGAGAGGGCAGGGGGACTGATGTCACAGAGGATGCTAGCAAACAGTGTTACAAATTTAGGGTGACTTCCCCTATTTACCTCACCCTAAAAAAAAAAAGAGTCCTTTTGTCCAAATAAAAAGCATGTGAAAAGTGCTGGATTTGCTGCTGTTTTGAAGAATTTGAACAGCAAGGTGTTTTCCCTGGGAGTCAGTTTCAAAATCAACAAACTGACACCTGCCTGAAAAAGGAAAAATGGAGTCAGCTCTGTCATCATCCTTCCTCAGCAGCAGTGCTCCACAGGGAAGGGGAACGTGTCTCCTTGGGCCCCACTGTCCGCAAACTGCTGACTGCCAGGCTTCAGGACCCACCGGGCGTCATTACCCCAGGTGTCGGCAGGGGAAGGAAGAAAGGTCAAGTTGTTTGTACCTTTGATTGTCTTACTACTGCTGGGCTGATGAAGTTGTTTTTCTGAGAGCTGCTCATTCCTCTGGCTTTTAAATGCTTACTGAGCTTCCCTCTCCCCCCTCCCCCGCTAGGCTAAGAGAGAAGCAAACTTTCCACAATGGCAACTGTCACGGATTTTTCCTCTGCTGTACAATTGAGTAGAGGCAAAGCAGTTCAAAAAGGCGTGATTTATTTATAAACATATCTGGAAATATTTTTAAAATAAAAGATGCCAAGGGAGGGGCTGGGTCACAGCCAAGTCATGAAGTGAGATGTTTGTTCTGGAGGTGCTTGGCATGAGTGCCCTCCTACAGGTAGTTCTGAAGTAATTCAGGGTCAAGTGGAAACATTCTGATCATCCTTAAACCTTCATTTTCAGGTTCCAGAGGGTATGGATTCTGGCTTGCCGGGAAGCTGATCCGAGTGGCTCTATGCTTTAAACACAGTCCTGCTCTGTTGTTTCTGAGCCAATGCTGACCCGAAGGTATTTGAAAACAGCGTCCACAGTGGCTGTCCCTGAGGCCTCATCTTCACTCCCCTCAGCAGCTTCCTTCCCTCCGTGTTTGCCTTGTTCTCAGGCTGGGCGGCTGGGCTGCGTGCAGGTGTGGAAGAGACTGCAGGGGACCGACAGAGGATGGTGAAGGTATTAACGTGACTGAACACGCTCTTCCCAGTTCAGTCTGCCCCCTCTCTTCTCTCTTCTAGCCTTCCCACTCCATTCTAGCGGGGAGCGTTCGTCAGCTGCTTTACACAGGGAGTAGGGAGAGGAGGTTTGGTCAAAGGGCATCGTGATGGGAACAGGAGAACCAAGGCGAGGAAATAGGACCCGGATATAAAGAAGAGCTGGAAGAAGAAATAAACAGGAACAAAGATGACAAATAACACAAGATACCAAACCAACGGAGCAAAATGAAAAAGGCGTGAGATGTGGAGGATTGTTTCCTGCAGAGAGAAATGATTCAGAAATAGAAAAATGTGAGAACCCTGAAAACAAACTTAGAGGCCCATACAGGAAAGGAAAGAAGCAAATGGAAGTAAACAGAAGCCCAAACAGGAAAGACGGCTGAATGAGAAATGCGGCTGAAGGAAGGAACAGAGAAGCTTTGTGGCCTGTTTGTAGATTAGAGGGAAAAGACTGAACAGAGGGAATCTAGGAGTGTTTATTCCTTGCACCTGGCAAACAAAAAAATCATTACTTTTTAATCATGGAAGAAATACCTCTAAGAGCACTGGGTCTTTCATGTTATCAGCCTGTCTCTCACTCATCTTAATCCCTTAGGACTCTTTTAAAAGCCTCAGGAAACCCAGCGTGAGGAAAACCCCATTTCCACCCAGATGACTTTTATATCAAGTTTACTTTAGAGAGATGGTTCTCAGAGCCCTCAGAGTTCAAGCTGGGTTACCTGTGCCGGAGGTGGGGGGCGGGGCAGGGGGCGTGAATAATCTCAAGTTTTTAGTTCCTATAACCCCCCGGGAAATGAGAAAAACATCTTGCTTTCTTAAAAATATGGATACAAAAATGAAATAATTATTTGCATGACTCCCGTTTCAGAAGGCTGCTTTACTATTAATAAGTTAAAGGTTGCCTTATAAGTTTAAATAATTTAACAAATGGAGTAATAAAAAAAAGGTAAGGAAAGTGTAAACCGGTAAACATAACGCATGCCCAGGAGAAGTAGAGATTAGTTATTTCATTCCGGCAAATTGCTGTCACTAAACATTACGATAAAGTACCAAAAAGATGCCTCTCCATCACGTTCTATAATTTCAGGTTGTTAATTTTGGTCATGTACAAGAAATTCTTTCCTTGAATGCCTCTCTTGCCCTGTTTCTCTAATGAGGAAACGGGATGGGGGGGGGAAGCAGTAGATAAAACACTCAAACTGGGGCTGAAGCAAATGAAAAAAGATAGAAACAAATAACATAATAAGCTTTTAGCCCTATAATAAGCTCTTATTTATTTAGACCCTATTAATTTGGAATTTATAATAACTTGATTGGGATCTGGGCAGAAATTTTCCTTCATTTAGCAAAACCTGTCTTGCTAAGTAATGCAGAAGAATGATGTAAATGTGATTACAAGGGGAACATTTGAAATACATCTTTCAGCACTTCAGGCCATTGCTTATAATATGTGAATAATTAATATAAGAACACATATCATTTTTGTCCAATAATTGTCAGGAAGAATTTGTCACGTCACCCTGCAGAGTAGGGAGGTGTGGGTTTATCACTGAACTGCAAGACACTGAGCTTTTCCAGCTCTTATTTTCTTGACTGTAAAATTAGTCTGATAATACCAACTCTGCCTAGTTTGAAGGGTTTTATGAGCATGAAATGAGAGAATTGGTGGGAATCCATTTTGAAATCCATAAAGTATAAGTAAAATCTATCTTATTTACAATGAATTTAAAATTCCTACTTTTCCCTGATTCAATATGATCTTCTCTCCAATATGCTACACCAGTGAGGTTTTTATGCTTTATACCACATCTGTGAGACTCCCTAATGAATTGTGGTGTGTATGTGATAGAAGTGGACAAAGTAGGTTTATAGTTGTAAGCGAAACTGTTTATTCTTGTATTATCATTTATTAATTATTGTGTCATTTAGTATTATTATTAACCTACTTTTGCCAGCCCCTGTATAAACATTTATCTATCTTTCCACTCCCCTATCCCACCAGGTCTTTGGAGTCATTCATGGTATTCTGAGTGCAGTAAATATCCTCAGTGTGGCACAGTTGGAGACAATGACCGTGGGTACTTCAGAGAGTCTAGGTAATGGAGCCTGACAGGCTTGGGTTTGAATTCAGATCTTCTGCGTGGATGAGTTGCCCTAAACAAAAATCTCTCTGAGACCCAATTTCTTTGTTGGTAAAAATAGATAATACTAATTGTATAGGACCTTTTATGAAGACTAGGAGAGATCATGTACACAGCACAGTGCCTGCCATAGAGTGGACACTCCACACTAATGACAATTATTAGCATGAAGTGACACTTGCGTTACAGAAAATACTCAAAATCCTCACTTCGAATCTCTGGCTTCTATTACAACTTTGCTCCCAAAACAGGAAGTCAAATAGAGAAGCCATAATCAGTGTCCTGCACAGTTATTTATTTTTTTTCTTTTCACACATAGATAACCTAGATTGCTCTTGGTAAAATGTATGTTGCAAAATATTAACATAATGTATCCTCTATTCTAGGACACCTGCTTTTTCACATTTGAATGTTTTAGGAAATCAGAATCAGCTTTACAATTATTGTCAAAATAAACACGTCAACTGCTAGGAAGAGGACTTGCTAAGAGGAATGAATTGTCATTTGCTTGTAAATCTTTCAGAATAAAGAATTTTCAAAGCCAGGAGATGTTAGTGTTTATGCTTCGCTCAGATGCAAAACATCTGTCAAACTCTTTCAAGAGAAGCTGTTAAACTTCCCACAAGACATAATCAAAAAAAGAAAAAACATTAAGATTCTAAGTCAGGAGTGCTAACAGGTCAAACCCAGAGGCACTTTATGGAGCGTTCACCAGTTGGGGCAACCGCCGCCAGTGCCCCAGTGAGCCCGAGGACCGCTCCGTGTCAGCGAAGGTGGTGGGCGACTCTGTGGGAAAATGCATGCTGCTTGTTGGTTTAAAATGTGTACATTCAACGTTGCATTTCTTTTTTTCTCTCTCTGAATAAAATTGTCTTTTAATTAGATAAATTAATCTTCTTTCTTCTAATTGACAGACTCAGCAGAAAAATCTTAGCTTTTAAAGTCACCTAAAAACAAGGTAAATATGATTAAATTTACACTTAAGATGTCTGCACTTTACTGTATGTATAATTCAATAAAACATTTAAAATTATAGATACATGTGCTTATGCATTTAACTTGAATCATTGAAGATTTACCAAAACATAACCAGTTACAGCTTTTGAACTAGTAAGTATAACAATTTATAGAATATACTTTCTCAGCGAAGACCTAGTACATTACACGTTATTTAATAACAACAACAATAAACAACTAGCACTTATTATGCCTTTCCTGTGTGCCAGATACTCATAAGGGGTGTACCAACTACCTCACCTAACATCTTCCTTTTTACTGACTGTATTGGGATGCAGGTTAACACAATTATAACACAGACTTCCCGTGCACAATTCGACCACACGCCTGCATGCTGCATCGTGTGTTCATCACCCCAAGTCTCCCTCCGTCACCACATATCCCCTCCCGCCCTCCCCCACTGCCCCCCCACCGCCCCCACCTGCTCCTGGCAATCACCACTCTGTTGTCAGTGTCCGTGAATTCTGTTTTTCCTTCAATCCCTCCAGCCACCCCACCCCTGCCCCCCACAGCTGTCATCTGCTCTCTATGAGTCTGTCTCTATTTTTCTTTTTTTTTTTAAGATTTTATTTATTTATTTTCCGAGAGAAAGGAGAAGGGAGGGAGAAAGAGCAATGTAGGGTTGCCTCTCACATGGTCCTCACTGGGGACCTGGCCCGCAACCCAGGCATGTGCCCAGACTGGGAATCGAACCGGGATCCTCTGGTTCCCAGCACACGCTCAATCCACTGAGCTATACCAGCTGGGCCTCTATTTTTCTTATTAGTTCAGTTTGTTCATTAGATTCCACATATGAGTGAGATCATATAGCATTTGTCTTTCTCTGACTGGGTTATTTCACTTAGCATAATGTTCTCCAGGTCTTTCCCTGCTGTCGCAAAAGGTAAGATTTTCTTTTTTCTTTTTTTTTTTTATAGCCGAGTAGTATTCCATTGTATAAATGTACCACACCTTTTTAATCAACTCATCTACTGATGGATACTTGGGCTGCTCCTCTAATTTTTAAAAGACCTTATAAGGTGGGTATTATTATCCCTGACCACAGAGGTGGCTATTGTCTTTAAAAATGAGGAAACTCCTATAGGGTAGCCCCCCTTTATTTACAGCACATATGTTCCAGGAACCCCCTGAAACCTCAGATAGCACTGAACCCCCCGCCCCCCCCCCCACACACACACACATTTTTCCCTACACATTTTCAACAGGTGGTTTTTGGCACCAATTTTATGCTAACAGGAATCCCCAGTTTGGGGTGCAGTAAAAGAGAAAACTTTCTGCATTTGTGATACAGCACAGCTGTGGAACAACTTGACTGTGACGCAGTGGCGGCCCTGGGGCCAGGCCCTTCACCAGCTAGATAGCTCTGCTCCTCGCCGGTCTGGTTTGCTCTTCTCTGTGTGGTCTGTGTTGTGCTGCACTGGTCTGCTCCACTCATTTTAGCTCAGCCATGGAAATGCACTCTTCAGTCTTTGGTGGAAAGGAAAAGTGGGCACCCAGAGCAAGAAGGGAGCTGGCTTATATGGACAGGAGTCCCCGCCCCAGTCCCTGATTGGTCTGTCCTCATGCCAATGAGAATGCCAAGTCCTTGTAGTTCAATTGGTCCAAAAGCACTAACCTGATTGGTCAGAATAGAGCTGCTCTTGTTGGTTGGAACTGTGCAGCTCCAATTGGAAAGCCTCAGTCCTATTAGTTGAAATATGATTCTAGGAAGTGCTTTATAAGAGCTGGTCATATGGCAAGAATACAGTGTAGACCTGCAGTTCCATGCAGGCTTCTCTGTGCAGCGCAGTTTGCGTGAGAGGCCTCTGTGTAGAAATGGCTGCTAAGCTGTTTTTTAATATTTTAGCCCAGTTAGCCACCAGGAGCCCTTCTTCTTAGGTATCTTCTTTCTTGGGGTTTACAACATACATATCTATGATAAAGTTTAATTTATATATTAGGCAATTTCAGGAATAGATTTGTTTTTTCTGTAGATCTTAGCAACCCCAACATATATATTATTTTCTTTCCTTACTGAGTTAAGAACTTTCACCTTTTCACTTACAGGAAGCACAGCTTCTTTTTGGCATACCCAAACTGTCATTATTAAATAAAATAAGGGTTCTTGAGCACGAGCACTGCAGTCCTACAACAGTCAGCCTGATAACCTGGGTGGCTACTACGTCACTAACAGGCAGGAGCATATACAGTGTCGATATGCTGGACAAAGGGATGATTCATATCCCAGGCAGGATGGAGCGGGACGGTGCAAGGTTTCATCACACTACTCTGAATGACTAGCACTTTAAAACGTGTGAATTGTTTATTTCTGGGATTTTCCATTTAATATTTTCAGAACACGGTTGACTGTGGGTAAGTGAAACCACAGAAGGTGAAACCATGGGTAAGGGGGTATGAGCACATATAAGCTAGTTATTTACATGAGGTTACATAGCTGGAAAGTGGTCAGAGAAAAATGAGAATTTGGGCAGTGTGACTCCAGAGGCTTGCATTTATGGACTTCTTTATAGTCCCCCTCAAAAATACACACAGTAAGTTCCGTGGCCCTTATTTCACAGATGAGCATCCTGAAACTCAGAGAGGTCACCTAACTTGACTGTATCATACAGCTTGTAAGTGCAAGCTGGGCCTCTCTCCAAAGACCCTGTTGACTTCTCTGTAACATAATGTAACACCTTTCTTGTGGAAGACGTGTTCCTCAGCCATGGTTTTCTTAATATCACACTATAATTTAGCCTAAGACTGAGGCTAGGGTTTAGGAAAATGGGGGAGGGAAGAGAACTGAAGAGCATCTCTTAGAACTTCAAGCGAGTTGCCATTAGTTTCTAATCCTGGCACTCCAGAAATTGGAATTTTCCTCTGGAAGTGACCTTCTTTAGTTGTTCTGACTGTGGGTGCAGTTGGCAATGAAATTTAGTTCATGTCCACTGGGATTTTACACCATGAAGTTTCTCTAACTTGGAAATGTATTTTCCTTTCTCCCCATCCCCTTCCTGGCATTCCCCTATACACCCACCTGCCTTAAGAGAAAAAAAATCAAGGGCACCAGGAAGTGTATTCCTCAAATATAGGAACCCCACACAGGCAGTCACTGATGTCTTGCTCTAAGAGGGACTGACCAGGGGGTACCACTCTGTGTTCCTGAGGGTTAGGCCTGTTTTAACTTCCTGTATGACTTGCCATTTGTAAATTAGTACTCACCCTTTTTTTTTCCCCCTTTTTATTGAATTTATTGGGGAGGCACTGGTTAACAAATTATACAGGTTTCGGGTGCACAATTCCACAACACATTTCAGGTACACTGTTGTGTGTTCACCATCCCAAGTCAAGTCTCTGTCCATCACTGTTTATCTACCCCATACTTTCCTCCACCTCCTCTGGTAGTTGCCACACTGTTGTGTGCGTCCATGAGTTTTTTCTTCTTTTTTTGTTTTGTCTTTTGCTCTATTCTTTCAACCCCCCAACACCCCTCACCATAGCTGTCATCCTGCTCTCCATCTGTGAGTCTGTCTTTATTTGTTCATTAATTCCACATATGAGTGAAATCATATGATACTTGTCTTTCTCTGACTGGCTTATTTCACTTAGCACAATGTTCTCCAAGTCTATCCATGCTACCCATGCTGTCCCTTCTTTTTTTTTTTTGCAGCCAAGTAGTATTCCACTGTGTAATGTACCACAACTTTTTTATCCGCTCATCTACTGATGGACACTTGGGCCACTTCCAAATCTTTTTAATTATCGTATTTTATTGATTATGCTATTACAGTTGTCCTGATTTTTACCACTTTGCCCCCCTCCACCCAGCACCCCCTACGCCCTCAGGCAATCCCCCCACCATTACTCATGTCTATGGGTCATGCATATAATTTTTTGGCCACTCCATTTCCTATACTAAAATTTACATCCCCATGGCTATTCAGTAGCTGCCTATTTGTACTTCTTAATCCCCTCACCTCTTCACTCATTCTCCTCCTCCCCCCTCCCATCTGGCAACCTTCTGGTAACTAACTTCTTTTTTCTTGCTTTTAAGAGTCTCTCTTTATCTTTAAATTTTGACAGTTTAATAATGATGTGTCTTGGAGTGGACCTCTTTGCATCTATCATAATTGAGATTCTCTGCACTTCCTGGACTTGCATGTTATTTCTTTCACCAAATTAGGGAAGTTTTCTTTCACTATATTTTCAGATAGAATTCCAATTTCTTGATCTTTCTCTTCTCCTTCTGGTACCCCTATGAGGTGAATGTTGGACCTCTTAAAGTTGTCCCAGAGGCTGTTTCTACTATCCTCATTTTTTGGATTCTTTTTTTCTTCTTCTTGTTCTGCGTGGTTGCTTGTTGCTTTTTTGTGTTCCAGATCATTGATTTGATTCTCAGCTTCATCCATTCTACTGTTGTTTCCTTGTAAATTGTCCTCCATTTCAATTAACATGTTCTTCATTTCTGAATGGATCTTTTTATGCTGCTGAGGTCCTTACTAGGTTCCTTGAGGATCCTTCTAAACAGTGTTTTGAACTCTGCATCTGATAGATTGCTTATCTTCTTTTCATTTAGCCCTTATTCTGGAGATTTTATCTGTTCTTTCATTTGGGCCACGTTTCTTTGTCTCCTCATTTTGGCAGCCTCCCTTTGTTTCTGTGTATTATGTAGAGCTGTTTTGACTCTATGTCTTGGTAGTGTGACCTAATGTAGTAGGTGTCCTGTAGGGTCCAGTGGCACAATCTCCCCTATCACACAAGCTGGGTACTCAAGGTACACCCTTCATGTGGGCTGAGTACACCCTTGTCTTGTAGCTGATGCTTGGTTGCTGTTGGAAGATCAATGGGACGGATTTACCCAGGCCAGTCAGTGCAAGGATTGGCTGTGACTGCTTACCACAAACCTCTGCCCTTCATGGAGGATCAGCTGTGCAGGGGCAGGGTGGTGGTGTTCCAATGTGGTCTATAGCTGTCCACTGGGTGTGCTGGCCCTGTGGTTTCCTTGGTGGTACAGACCAAAGTCAGCACTCACCTGTGTTTTAACTGGGGCACCCTGCCTGAGCTATAAAGCAATCTGAGGTGGCTGCTACTTGTGCTGGGTTTGAAAATTCCCAGGTGAAGCCAAACTATGACTCTAATCTGGCTGCTGCTAAGACTCACTGAAGCCAGCTGTGGCTAGTTTGATAGGATTTAGGAGCCAAGACCAGCCATTCTTATGGAGAAGCAGCTTGGGTGGACCATAAGTTGGGTGGAGTAGAGCCTCTGTGGATTTCCAAGGTGGGTCACACAGTGTTAGCCATGTTGATGGGGTCTCAGACATGGCACCAGCATATTGTCTCTGTGGGGGAAGGGCTCAGCAAAGGGACAATGGCCTCTGCTTGCCCCAGTGCCAGGTACTTCACTCTCTCCCTGTATACCACTGGTGCCCTTCAAGCTGGCAACAGAGTGGTGGAGCTCAGAGGAAGCGAGTCTGAGTAGGTGGGTCTGTGTGTGGGTTCCCCAAGAACAACTACTTAGGGCTCCAGCAGCCTCCTCCACCAACTCAAACCCCACTGGTTTTCTCAGCCAGAAGTTGTGGGGACTTATCTACCTGGCACTGGAATCCTGGGCTGGGAGCCTGGTGTGGGTCTGGGACTCCTTGGTCCTGAGGTATCTCTCCCGAAGTTTTATCCACGTGGGTGTGTGGCCAACCCATTCCATGTCTTCACCCCACCTACCAGTCTGGATGGAGGTGGTTTCTTCAGCTCTGTAGTGGTCAGACTTCCATTCAACTCGATTTCTCATGTTCCTGAGTAATGGTTGTTCTATATTTTTGTTGTAATTTTGATGTGGTTGTGCAAAGAGGTGAGCCTTGTCTGTCTGTGTTGCCATCTTGACCAGAAGCCTTCCAAATCTTGACTATTGTAAATAATGCTGCAATAAATATAGGAGTGCATATATTCTTTTGAATTAATGTTTTGTTTTTTTCACATTAATTCCAAGAAGTTGAATTGCTGGGTCAAAAGACTGTTCCATTTTTAATTTTTTGAATTAATTCGACATTGTTTTCCACACTGGCCTGTGTTCCCACCAACAGTGCATAAGGGTTCCCCTTTTTCCACATCCTCGCCAGCACTTGTAGTTTGATGATTGATAACCATTCTAACAGGTGTTAGTTAGGTGATAGCTCATTATGGTTTTAATTTGCATTTATATGATGAATAGTGATGTTGAACATCTTTTCATATGTCTATTGGCCATCTGTATGTCCTTTTTGGAGAAGTGTCTATTCAGGTCCTTTGCCCACTTTTTAATTGGATTGTTTGGGGGGTTTTTGGTGTTGTTTTATAAGTTCTTCAATATTAACCTCTTATCAGATGTATCAATGACAAATATGTTCTCCCATTCTGTTGGTTGTCTTTTCATTTTGTCAGTGATTCCCTTTACTATGCAAAAACTCTTTAGTTTGATGTAGTCCCATTTGTTTATTTTTTCTTTTGTTTCCCTTTCCTGGGGAGATATATCAGAAAAAATTATTGCTACAAGAAATGTCTGAGATTTTACTTCCTATGTTTTCTTCTAGGATTTTTATGGCTTTGAATCTTACATTTAAGTCTTTAATTCATTTCTAGTTTATTTTTGTGTATGGTGTAAGAAGGTGGTTTAGTTTCATTTTTTGGCATGTATCTGTCCCATTTTCTTAACACCTTTATTTAAATGGACTATCTTTACTGCCTTGTATGTTTTTGCCTCCTTTGTCAAATATTATTTGACTGTAAGGTATGGGTTTATTTCTGGGCTCTCTGTTGTGTTCCATTGATCTATGTGTCTGTTCTTATGCCAGTGCTATGCTGTTTTGATTACTATGGGTTTTTAGTATAGTTTGATATCAGGTAGCATGATTCTTCCCACTTTGTTCTTCTCCCTCAAGAGTGCTGTGGCTATTCAGGGTCTTTTGTTGTTCCATATAAATTTTTGGAATATTGTTTTAGTACTGAAACACCATTGGTATCTTGGGAGCAATTATGTTGAATCTATAGATTGCTTTGGGTAGTATGGACATTTTAATGATATTAATTCTTCCTATCCATGAACACAGTATATGCTTCCACTTATTTGTATCATCTTTGATTTTTTTCTTTAGTGTCTTATAATTTTCTAAGTACAGGTTAGGTTTTTTACATCTTTTGTTAAATTTCCCTTAAGATCATGAATTAGACAGGGATGTCTGCTTTCACCACTGTTATTCAACATAGTACTGGAAGTCCTAGCCACAGCAATTAGACAAGAAGAAGAAAAAAAAGGCATCCAAATTGAAAAGGGAGAAGTAAAACTGTCATTATTTGCAGAAGAACTGATAATATATAGAGAGAGCACTAAAGGTTCCACCAAAAAATGACTGGAACTGAGAAATGAATTCAGTAAAGTAGCAGGATACAAAATAAATATCCAGAAACCAGGTGCATTTTTATACACCAATAATGAACTATCAGGAAGGAAAACTAAGAAAACAATCCCATTCACAATTGCTTTAAAAAAAGTACTCACCATTTTAGATTCCAACTATACCAACTTAAAAAGCTGGTTTCAACACTGACTTATTTTGGGCCATTTCCATTGGCTGTACTTTTCTTTATTAGGAACTAAAAATGATTGCAGTCACTTCCACTGCCTGTGGAAAAAAAGCTTCACTTCTCCCCACCCCAAAGGCCTTCACAGTAATGGCTTAGGAATCAAATATCCGAGTACTATTTTGGCTTTTTTTTTTTTGCATTTCTGAAGCCATGTACTACTTATAGCTTGAGAAATTTTGAAAGAATTCCCTAAATGTTGGGCTCTAGAGACAAAGGGGTAGTGGATATTGGAAAGATTTTACAAAAATTGCTTATCTTTTGAGGCATTAGCAGACTATAGTAATTTCTGCTCATATAAGCATATTCCCATTTCTATGTGGTTCTCTCCCTATAAATGTCCCTGGTAAGAGTATGTGTTAAAAAGGAAGGTAGTACTTTCAGGTCAGCATCGACCTAAACAATAAAAGTGAAAGCTTTAAAAAAAAATTTCCGTGAGACCTCTCATGAATAACCTTTATGAAGTAAAGGTAAAAAAATAAAGAGGGGGCTTCCACAGTCCACATGTTTTGAATGTTTTTCTTTTCAAGTAATGGGTTAAGGGGTGTGTCACTTTTTTTCTTTGTGTTCAATTTCCTTTACAGCTGTGACAGACTGACATGTTTAGCACCTTCAGGCATCTAGAGAGTTGAAAAAGAAAATAATCTGCCCCTGTGGATTCTAGTTACGGGTCTGCACCCAGCACCTGTTAGTTAACTCATAGTCAAAGCTCCACGGATGCCAGGCTCCCAGCTAACCCTCCGCTCTCAAGCAAAGGAGGACAAGAAATTGTTTTTCATGAAAGAAGTGGAATCTACAATAAATGGTTAGGAAGGTTGTGCTGCAAAATGCTAGCTAGCCTGTTGCATTTGAATATTAGGAGCTGGAACGAGATGACCCCTTTTCGTAATTATTTCGGTGGTGTAAGCAATCATCCACGCACCGCCAGCCCTTCATCGAGTCACTGGGCAGGGAGGCTGGGCTGGACTCAAACACAGCGCTTGCTTGATGAGGAGGGCCTGTTTTTGACAACCTGTGATGAGTCTAAGCGTCCTGGAACGGGACTCCTAGGCAGGCCTCTTTTTAGGAAAAGAGGATTCTGAAGAGCATGGAGAATTGTGAGGGTACTTGAAGGTCCGTAAGGACTTCCCTGGCCGCAGCTACATTGTCTGAGGGTCCATGAGGGGCGCACAAAGCAGTAGTCTAAAGCAACACTTACAAATTTCTGCATGACACAGTGCTAAGTTCAAATGCCTGTCTTGCCCCTTGCCCTGTGATTTAGGAAAAGTTACTTAACCCTCCCTAAGCCTCATTTTTGTCACTTCCTGATAAGGTTGTTGTAAGGGCTACAGCATGTAAAGCCTTTAGTTAAGTACCTGGTGTATCACGTGTGCTAACAAATGATTGAAATGCGTGATGAGGCTTAAGGCAATCTGCCCCAAGATAGCCCACTCTAGCCTGCAGATGCTTTCAAGCTGAGAACAATTTCTTTTACTACTTAGGTCATTTTTAACTGTATGATTTGTATGTTTTGATAAGACAGTTTTCACAACAAGTCACACCACTTTGAGGTTTCATGGGTAGCAGGAAGCTCCAAGTTCTTCCCTGGGCAAAGGTATTTTCCTGGCTTCCCATTGAGGAGTTCAGGGGATAACTGGGCTCCTCACACCTCCCAGGCCCTGCGCCTCATCTGTGGGACTCAGAAATGCAAAAGGGCGGGAGGGAAGCCCCAGCTCCACCCTGGATCTTCCGCCTCCTGGGCACCCTGACATCTGGCTCTTGGGCTCAGGATCCAGTGTGGACCAGGACAGTGGCTGACAGCTGTGTGACCTTCTTTGTGTGAAGGACAATGGGAGCAGGCAGCATCAAAAGCAACCTCTAGAAGGAGGGTGGCCAGCACAGCTGATATGGGTTACTCCAGGTCTGGAAGACCACACACCCTTTAGCTCAAGTACAGGAACTGGTGCCCCAAGTGAACACCGAGGCTCAGCAAGGAGGCCCCCAAGTCCCTTCCGGGGGCTGACTCAGGGATTCAGGCAGCTTCTCCCCACCCACTTGCAGGCCACAATGGGAACTCAAAGAATGGGGCCTTCCTTCCTTCCTTCTCTGACTGCAGGCCTGATGGTCAGCCAGGGCCTCAGGGAATTATAAACCTTTTAGAGAAAGAAGTCACAGGCCAGAGCTGCAAATAGACAACTCAGGAAAAATCTATTCAATTCAAGGAATGCCTGCAGAGCTCTGTATTAGCTGACCCGGAGAAGCCTGGCGCTTCCCTGATGCCAGGCCTCTTCAGCCCTTCCCTCTCTTCCATGAAGGTCAAACCCTTTCCATTCTTAAAATCAATAGGAAAAAGACCAACAGCCCCACAGAAAATGGACAAGGACATGTATCAGTCATGGTTCTACAGAGAAATAGAACCATTAGGATATATATGGACATATGAAAGAGATGTGTTATGAGGGATGGACTCACATGATTGTGGAGACTGAGAAGTCGCTCATTCTGTTGTCTGCATGCTGGAGACTCAGGAGAGCTGGTGGTGTCCTCCAGTGCTCATCTGGGGGCTTGAGGACCCCAGATGATGAGGTGAGGTGTCTCAGATCAAGCAGTGAGGCTAGAAAAAGGCAAATGCCTCCTTCCTCTGCCTTTTGTTCTATTCAAGCCCGCAGTGAATTAGAGGGTGGCCATTCGCACGGGGAAAGCCATCTACTTTACTGAGCCCACCGGTCCAAATGCTGGTCCCATCGAGAAGCACCATCACAGACACACCTGGAAGATTACTTAATCTGGGCATCTGTGGTCAGTCCAGTTGACCTGTAACGTGAGCCATCACAGACATGAACAGGCAATTCACAGGAAAAGAGATCAGATTGGCTTCTAAATACATGAAATAATTCTCTTCCTCACAATTTGAAAAATCCAAGTGAACAAAAGATTTCATCTTTTGCAGATCGGGTTGGCTAATTCACTGATAAATGACATTGGCAATGACGGGGCGGGGGTGGGGGGGGGAGTCTACCACAGTGTAAAGTGACAAAACACAGTGTAGACCTCTTCAGAGGGCAATGCCATGGCCACACATTTTTCCTGCATAGACACTCTCACGGTGACCCGAAAAGTATGTACAAGAACTGGTTAAATAAAATATGCTTCATAATAGGGTGCATTTATTTGTGCTGATGTGGAACCATCTTCAAGACACAATGTTAAGTGAAAAAGTGTGGTCCAGGACAGGGCGTAGAATATCTTTAAAGGGACGCACGAGCGGCAGCCACTGTGGTTTTCTCCAGAGAGAAGGGCTTGAGGCCTGGGCTGGTGGGGTGGAGCCTGGACTTACATTTCACTGTTTACCTCTTGGATTTAAAAAAATCATGGCATGTATTTTTTTCTATTAAGAAGCACTAGTTTTTCTTTTTTAAAGAAAACCTACGTTTCCTTCTACTTTTCACCCTGCAGATTTCCCCTTCATACTTAGCAGAGTTTCTTGCCTTCCACTAAAAAAGAAAGAAAATCTCAGTGAGAATGTCTTTAACTCATCCCCAAGCAGAGTCTCTCCTCTTTCCAGCACCACATCCATCCTTTATGCTTTCTCCCTCCGCCCCCACCCTGTCCCTAGAAGCCATCCCTAGCTCCTCCAGCACCTGCCTCTCTCTGCTGAACCCTCAGCCCTTCCCTCCCTCTTGGGCTTTTGTCTTTGAGATTTAAGTTAACCACAGTCACCAAGGTTTTAAACCACCCCCTAGCAGCTGCCCCTAACCCTCATTTTCCTTTCCAGAAAACTTCTAGAAAGAGTTGTCTACACTGCCTGTTACCCGCTTCTCTCCCCATGCTCACTCTGTAAATTGGCTTCTGCCTCCACCACCCTCCCAAACTTGCCCCTCCGATCACAAGTGACCTCTATGTTGCTAAAATCACTGGACGCCTCTTCTTGGGCACTCTCATCTCTCCTTTGATTACCATGTCTATATCTTCAGTTCCGAGCTCTCACCTAACTGCTAACTAGCCAACTAAATAACAGTTGTCTACTTTGGGTACCCCACAGGCACACCAACCTCAGCATGTTGAAACCTGTCTCCGCTTGTGTTTTCTCTGTCTCAGGGGATGGCTCTGTTATCCATCCAGTTGGCCAAGCTAGAGACTTGGAAATCATCCGGTCGCCTTCCCTTTGCTGCTCTCCTAGGGTCAACCTTCCAGTTATCCTTCTATTATGCCACCTCAGCTGCTGTCCTAGCTCAGACCCCCAAGTTCTCTGTGTCATTACATCAGCTTCTCCTCAATCGAACCCTTTCAATGGCTTCCCCCCCAACCCTCAGGATAAATTTCAAATTCCTCACCATGGTTACAACACTTTTCATGACCTTGTCTATTCACCAACCACCCACTTGCATTCTAAGATGCAGCCCTACTGAACTTGCAGTGTTTTAATGCCCTATGTTCTTGCTCACCTCTGAGTCATTATAAATGCTACTCCCTCTGCCTGGAACTCTCTTCTTTTTCTCTTCTTCTGGATAACTTCTACTCATCCTTCATGTCTCAGCTTTAAGCTCTCTTGCTGCAGAAACTCAGTCACGTAATTGCTTCTCTGGTTCCAATTCCTCCCCAAGATTGACTTTTCTGATGGAGCTTCTGCCCTCCTAGAACATTACTGTGCCCCCTGACACCACCTCTGGCACAGAGTCAAGGCCAAATAATCATGGCACAAATTGATGACGGCATGACCAAGCACCATTTCAAAATGCATTTGACAAAGAAGCGTAAATGGAGTCTTTGCTGATTTTGTGGGATCATTAGGGGGAAATAGCTTAGCCAATGCACTCTGCAGAGTTAGAATTAAAATTCTGATTAATCTGTTAGAGCTGTCTCTATGGTGATATATTTTAAATTTTAAATCAAGTTTGCAGTAGTGCATGCCTTCATCTCCCTTTTTAAAACTTTGTGTGTGCCTGTGCACATGTGTGTCAGAGAATGGCTCTGCCAGACTGGGCTTTGAAGATCACTGGTTCGAACTGGGAACTTGTGAGAAGATTGTTCTTTAGCAAGTTTTCCAAAAATCATCTTGAGACAAGAATGTAGTAACTGTGTATTTAAAAATGTCTTTTAGTGGCAGCTACAGATGAGTACAGTCTGTGTTACTTAAGAAATGGTAACACACAGATACCTAAAGTGCAGTGTTGAAATAAAGCAATGTATACTTTCCAAGACTCAAAGCTGACCAATGTCAGAATTAAGAATGTCAGTTGTTGGCAGAAGACAAAGTGTTTGGAAGCTGGAAAACTGGCTATTTGCTCAGATTAATTCTGAGAAGGGGAAAAAAATAAATCAATGAGCCTGGGAGTCCAAGTAACCTTCAGACAGAATTTCTAGAAATGCAGTCAGAGTGAAAGTAAAACTTTAAGAAACTAAAAGATTTAAACATTGAGTTGTATAAATAAATACAGCAGGAAAAGAAATGGCATAGGTCTACTTTTTAAGAGAACTGAAGTGGTTAGTTCTTAGCAGATCTCATAGAATTTCCAGACAGAAGAAAAGAAAGCAAAAAAACCCCAAAACATGAATGTTCACACTGGATTATCAAAGCTGTCTTCTTTCCCATAGATCCAGAGCTGTAAAGAAAGTCAGAACCAAAATTGCTTTCCACCACAAGCCTGGCCCCTACCTGGCTCTCTAGCATCCTGAGCTGCAGTCCCTCCAGCTTCTTACCCACAGAGAAACTTGGGACTCTCCCTCACCCCAGCTGCCGGTCTACGTCTTGTCAGTTCTTACCACTTAATAGCTCCCAGGTCTGTCCACAGCCACTAGTCTGGAGCCAGCCCCCACCCCATCGGTCGTCTGGCCCAAGGGCAGGAAGAAGCCTTTGCTGTAGTGAATTAAGCAGAGGGATCTAGAGATGGAGTGTCCAGGTCCTAGCCTGGTTCTAGCACTTACTAGCCAACCAACGTTGGCCCAGTTACTCTGTGTCTCAGGCTCTTCTTCCGTGCAAAGAGGGGGACAATGGCATTTTGGCCCATAGGGCTGTATAGGATCAATGAGATGAAGTTCATTGGACAATACTTGGTTCACCGTAATGCGCTCCATAAACATGAGCTACCATTATTCCCTATTATTTCCTTTCTTCACTTCTTGCCTCATTTGAGTCCACTTTCCTGGAGTGATCATTTCCTTTAAACTGATCCGTCACGCTGTGCAAAGGCGTACAGGGCCGGGTGTGGTCTGGGCTCTCCTGCCTCTGCAGCCCCATCCTGCCCCACCCCCTTATTCTCAACGCTGCAGACACTCTGACCTTTTTTCAGTTCTTCAAACCCACCAAGCTTCCTCTCACCTCAGGACTTTTACACAAGCTGCTTCCTCTGCCCGGAATGCCAGCTCATCCTTTCTGTCTGGGCCCCGAGCCTCATCACTTCCTCAGGGAGACCTTGCCTGGCCTCCCTAATTGGGTCAGACCTGTCGATGGCACCATACGTCCTCCTCCATGGTGCTCCTCAGAGACCTGGCCTCTGGGGTTATTAGATTAACATCTCTCACTGCTTCTTGAAGCGAGGAGCTCTGTGAAGGCAGAGACAATGTCTATTTTTTATGTAATCCAACCCTTAGAGCCTAGCCTAGTTCCTGATATACAGCGAGGCTGGTACTCAGCTAATATCATTAAAATAAGGAAGTGAGAGAGGGAGAGTGGAAGGGAAGGCAAGAGTACACCAGGGTGTCCTTGCCTGTTCTGGAGGCCACACTGCCATGGGATTTGTGATCACAAGGGACCATCTCAGACCACAACTCTGTGTGACCTCTGAATTCACATTTTCCCTTGTACAGACGTTTTGTGATGTCACAAAAGGACAAGATGAGAGATGTAATGCTGCCAGGGAAAAAATCCCAGCCAGACCCGGATGGGATTCCTCGTCCAGCAAGTCTGCTTGCTCCCCGGTACTCTGCCCCCTCTTGAGGAGTGATCTACATACGAAGCTCCAGCACAAGCAAAAGACAATGGAAAGACTGGAAAAGGGGAGAGAAAAGTCTTCCCACTTCCACCATTTCCAACTTCCAAGAGGAAACACTAGACAATGAAAGTAAGCCTGAAGGAGCCATTTCTCTGAACTACAGGCAGAAGAGAGGGGTCTTCCTTGCATGTGAGTGAATGTAGATGGATTCCAAGGGACCAGAGAAGCAAGAAAGCCAAAGGGATTTTTGCCCTTCACCCAATCCTATTCTTGCATGAATGAGGCAACAGAGGGTCAGCAGAGCGAAGGGGCTTGCTCAGCTCATTCAGAGGCACAGGCTGTAAAGAAGGGAACTGAGGCTGATTGACGAGCACTTGGAGCTCCTACCCATGGTTTGGGTACTTTGCCAGAATTAAATCTTTAGATAAGAATCTGAAGTAGGTTTTATTAGCTCCGTTTTACAGATAAAAACGCTGAGGTTCAGGAAGCCCTGGCACAAAGATGAAAGCTGTGCAATGGAAGAACTCTGAGGCTGACTCTGCAAAGTATCCTTGATCTTGCGCAAGCTAGCACTCTGCACCTGAGCGCCCTTATCTGTGGAGTGACTGCATGCAGATAAGTTCACCTGAGTCACTCCTGGTTTACACCTGTCGCCCCACTGTCATTAGTAATAGCACCTTCTTTCTCTCTCGGAAGTGCCCCAGTTGGGATAATAAATTTATTGTATGATCACTCTACCACCTACAAAATGATGATATCAGTATTAGCTGCTCATGGTGTGGCTGCAGGGAATCAATGGGATTTGCACGTAAAATGCATGGCACCTGGCACACAGTAAGCACTCAATAGATGTTAGCTGTTATTATTATTATTACAATTAGGAACATGGCTGTAGAGGGGGCAATCAGGAGTGAAGACCACCAGCTTTCCCATTTGACATTCCCTTCACTGTCTCTGTGTATGATGCCCCCTGGAGTTGTGCAGATATACTGCCTTTGAACTGACTCATGGAAACAACACCAGCCGCTCTGGAATAGAGGCCGTGTGGAGATGCCAGCCTTGCCTTCTCCGGCTCTGAGCCAATCAGATTCACTGCCTGAGACTTCTTGGGTCACATGTTTGTGACTGATTCTCTTTTTTCTTTTGCTCTAAAGTCTAGAGCCCAAATTTCTTAAAGAATAGTGTCAAGGAGAGAATCCTACAGAGTATCCCCTCTTCTGGCCCCAGCTTATGTTAATTAAGTGAGTAGTTTAAGGGACTGGCCTCTTCTTCAAGATTAACAAGTGGGTATGAATATTTTCCTCTGGCCCCCTTAAATGTTCTTGATTATAGTAATGAAAATGCTAAGCTCTCTTGCCTTTCATTGACATGAAGTCCTGAAAACTCCTCACTCCCTGAAGAACCTAATTGTTGATTCTAGTGCATCTAAACAGGTGTTTTTTTTAGATTGCTTTTTCTAATGCCTTTTCACTGAAAGATCAAGTTAAATGTTACCTTAGGCTAATCAGCATTGCTTCTGTATTTACCTAAATTTATATCTTTGATTCTATGTGCTAGATGAGATATTACCTTCAAAGTCTATAAACTTAAATAAAATAATTTTTAATTTAGCTCTTTGTCCTCTTCTGTCTCCCATATTTTGTGCAAAACATGCATATATTTCTTTTATTTTTTAAAAGCCTAGTTTAAACTTATATTTGAACTTCCAGAGTCATCTTTGGATGTCCTATAGCACCAAGAATGGTGTGCCCCGTAGAATGGGTGTTCGGTAAGTACCAATATTTGTGGAAAAGGTAAATTAATACCTTAATTTGGATTGTAAACAAATTGGGTTTGTTTTCCCTAGGTGTTTGGGTTTAGGAATTCTATAAATATTGTATGAAGTATCTTGTATCTGCATCTGTGTTTATTCTACTTTCTCTGCCTAGAATTTCCTCCACTTCAGCTCCCTCTTTGTAAAGCTTGTGTTCGTTCAAGGTTCTTATCAAGTGCCAGTCGTGCCGTGTGCAGTCTCCAACCAGATATCATGGAGTCTGAGTCTCAGCACAAAGGATGTGGGAAGGGTCACATCTAGTTTTCCAAACTGCACAGCACTCTGGGCCTCTGTTACCTTATCTGATGGGTATTTGTGCCTCGACTTTATTCACCCATTTTGAGCCCATGAACTTCTTAAGATGAGACAGTATGTTCTGCTAAACCAAGTATGTTAGCAATTGCTTAATGAATGGTAAGTTTACAATTTTGAAGAATGACTTTTTAAAAGTAGAGTATACCTGAACATGGATTATTACTGTGGCTCTTTAAATCAAGCCCCTAAAACGTGGAGCTTCAGAATTTAGAGGCCATCAGTTCGGACCCTCTTTGTCACATGTGAGGAAGCTCAGATTCAGAGAGTCTTAGTGTCTCGCTTGAGGTCACCTGGCTGGGCAAGAGCAGAGCACAGCCAGCAGATCTCCTGAGTGCTCTTCCAGACATTTCTTCAGTCATAATTTAACATGTATCAGTTTATCCTTGAGTGTAAAGTACACTTCAAGATTGAATATGGTAACTGGCTAACTATTCATAGTTCCCTCCCTCCCTCCCTCCCTTTTAGTGTCTGTTTCTAAGCAGCAAAGTTGTGGTTCAGTGACTTCTGTCTGGATAATATGAAAACAGGGCGCCCAGCCAATTTTGATGAGCTAACTATTTCCCTAAATTATCATGCCTAAGCAAAGGGCTGTAAACCTGCTCTTCCACACTTCTCATCTGGGGGATGGGCTATACCCAGGCACATCATCAAATAACTGGAATTTTATATTTCAGATTGTCAATCAGTGAAAATTGTCATCCTTAGAAATGACTGACAGTTCCTCTGCCTCATTTCTGCAACATTGGGTTAGGGGGAAAAAAAATCGACTTCAGTCTTTTTACAGATTTCTTGCTGAAAACACATGTGACAGAACTATAAATTTTCAGCAGAAATAGATGGGAGAACAGACACCGCAAAGTGCCTGAAAGACTTTGCAAAAGGTCCAAATTAACAGAATGTAGCTAACACCTCAAAAAAAAAAATAAAATAAATGTTGCAGTGGGCATGAATCTTGCTCAGAGTGCTGGGCTGTTGGCTGATTGCCTGGGGAGAGTGGTGGCGAGGCCTTGCCAGCTGGCCGATCCTCACGCCTATAAAGGATGTGGTCAGCTTACACCTTGGCAAACTATGATTTTGATGGAAATCTTAGAGGTCGGCAGACGTTCTCCCTAGTAAAATACGTGAGATCAGGTCATTGCTTTTATTTGAATGAAAAAAAAATCTTGATGGCTGGAATTAATAGGACCAACTTGGTACTCTGCTCCAAATGAAAGTTCATTACTGGATCAGAATAGATAAATATCCTGAAGGAGACACAGGATGTAACTGAAGGTGGCACATTCAGCTAATCCCCAAATTAAAGCAGTCATGCCACTGAAGCAAACTGACGGGCTCGCCAAGAGCTGAGTGTCTTCCCCCAGGTTCCATGCAACAACCATTTCTTTTTCAAAATCTGAACCCCAAAGCCACTGCTCTCCTATCCTCTTATGTACACTCGCATTCAACTGTGTGCAGTTGTTTTGTTTGTTTTACACAGAAATGAAGACAAGGGTCAGGCATAAACATCCAAATAGCCACACAATGGCCAGCTCTGTGCTTTCACATGGAGGCCTTCAATGAAGGAAAGAACTTCCAAGACAGCTTCTATATTCCAGAATCCACACTGAAAATCATAGCCACTTATAAGCTGTTTTTTAAAATTGCCAAAATTCCTCTCAGTCTCCAAAACGTATTTATTTTTTGAAATTTGTTAAAAACTGATTCTAATACTTGTTTTTTAAAACAAGCATGCAAAACTAGCCAGAAAGAGGTTTCCGGCTAAGATGGAGGCATAGGTAGACACCCTGTGCCTCCTCGCACAACCAAAAGATGGATGACAACAATTTAAAAACAAAAAAACAACCAGAACTGACAGAAAATCGAACTTTATGGAAGTCCAACAACCAAAGAGTTAAAGACACGTTCATCCAGAACGGTAAGTGGGGTGGAGCCAGGTGTGCGGCCAGATGTCGGTTTGTGAAGCCAGGTGGGCAATGCTGCAGCAGGCCAGGGGGACTGTGGCTGGTGGACCCAGACTCAGGAGGACCGAGGCCAGTGGAGCGGACAGTCCCGCATTCACTCACAGATAAACTGGAAGAAAAAAGCTGAGGAGCAGAGCAGACCACGCCACCCAGTACTCCCGCACGGGGAAATAAAACCTCAAACCACCTGTGGGGGTTGAGGTGGCAGTGGGAGGAACTCCCAACCTCACAGGACAACCTCCTAGAACAAGCCCACCCATGTGGGAATCACCACCAGAAGGGCCCGATTTGCTTGTGGGTAGCGAATGGATCAAGTGCCATTGTGTGCCGTCAGACCCCTTCCCCACAGACAGCATCACAACACAATGACGTGGGTTGTCCCACCCTGGTGAACACCTAAGGCTCCGCCCCCCTTATACATAACAGGCATGTGAGGAAAAAAAAATTGCCCAAATGAAAGAGCAGATCAAAACCCCAGAGAAAATACAGCTAAGCCACGAAGAGATCGCCAACATATCAGATGCACAGTTCAAAACACTGATAATCAGGATGCTCACAGAATTAGTTGAATTTGGTTGCAAATTAGATGAAAAAATGAAGGCTATGCTAAATGAAACGAGGGGAAATATGCAGGGAACCAATAGGGATGGGAAGGAAACTGGGACTCAAATCAACAGTGTGGACCAGAAGGAAGAAAAAAACATTCAACCAGAACAGAATGAAGAAACAAGAATTCAAAAAAATGAGGAGAGGCTTAGGAATCTCCAGAACATCTTTAAACATTCCAACATCTAAATTATAGGGGTACCAGAAGGAGAAGAGGAAAACCAAGGGATTGAAAATTTATTTGAACAAATAATGAAAGAGAACTTCCCCAATCTGACAAAGGAAATAGACTTCCAGGAAGTCCAGGAAGCTCAGAGAGTCCCAAAGAACTTGGACCTAAAGAGGAACACACCAAGACACATCATAATGACATTACCCAAGATTAAAAATAAGGAGAGAATCTTAGAAGCAGCAAGAGAAAAGGAGACAGTCACCGACAAAGGAGTTTCCATAAGACTGTCAGCTGATTTCTCAAAAGAGACCTTACAGGCAAGAAGGGGCTGGAAAGAAGTTTAGCAAGTCATGAAAGGCAAAGACCTAATATCCAAGAATATTCTATCCAGCAAAGCTTTCATTTAGAATAGAAGGGCAGATAAAGTGCTTCTCAGATAAGGTCAAGTTCAAGGAGTTCATAATCACCCAGCCTTTATTATATGAAATGTTAAAGGGATTTATATAAGACATGAAGGGTTATCAACAGGGGAGTGGGAGGCGGGGAGAGGGGGAAAAGGTACAGAGAATAAGTAGCATATATGGTAGGTAGAAAACAGACAGGGGAAGTTAAGAATAGTATAGGAAATGTAGAAGCCAAAGAACTTATGTGTATGACCCATGGACAAGAACTAAAGGGGGGGAGTGGGATACCTGTAATAGCTTAATCAATAAAATATATTTAAAAAAACTAGCCAGAAAAAATACCATGAACAAATTTAAAAGACAAATACAAACTGGACAAAGTATTTGCAAGACTGTAAACATTACTATAAACATGGACTAAGGACATCATCTGGGAATTTACAAATGAGAAATGACCAATCATCATACAAAAGCATTTTCGACCTTACTAGTAACTGAAGAATACAGACAACATCAGGATACCTCTCTTCATCTATGAGATAAGGTAAAACCAGAGTCCTCCTGCAGGAGAGTCACTTGATACTTTCCTACCCTGCCCTTGGCAATGCAAAATGAAGCCACCTTCCTGGTGGTAAATTACCTTCCTGGAAGGTAAGTTATCAATATGTATTTAAAGGTTTAAATATATGACCTGCAGAAATTCATCCCAAGGAAATAATCAGACAAGTGTGTAAAGATGTAGGTACAACCAAACTGGAAGAGCCTAATGTTGAACAACAGAGGATTAATGAAATGAGGTAAACTATTGCAATACACCCATACTATTATGCTGCCATTAAATTGGTAATATTGATATCTATTAATTGGAATAGGAAGATATTTACAACATATTAAGGAAAAAAGCAGGCCACAGAAAAGTATGACCAAATTTTTGAAAATAATTTATATATACTGTATAGACATGTTTATATATACTGTATACACATGTTTATATATATTTCTATACACATTTACATATGTGTACATACGCATGAACATACGTTTATATCTGCATGATAGCCATGATTTACGCCTTCTCAGAGTTGTTTTCATATGAAAGGATTCATTGAGCTTAGCTTTTTGATAATAAGTATGAGGATTTGTTCAAATAGGCTTATAAAGTTTTGAAAAGCAAAGGTTTAATTGAGCCGACAGAGGTTTGGATGTATGGAAGAATAGACCAGAGAATTTGAAAGGGAACTTTTACTAATGCTTTCATGATTCATTGTGAACGCACTAATTGTTTCTCCTTGCCAGAGACCAGGCTAGGTTAGGTTTTCAGACTTAAGTGATAGTGAATTTAAAATACGGATACATACATATTCACATAGGAATGGAGAAGTTGGATTATATTAAATCTAATGTCCTCCATAATTTAGGTATACTGCATTACAAGCATATACAGGCAACCCTTTGCACACACTTAATTGGATCTTGCAGAATTACAGTACCAAATATATGGAAGAGGGAAAATTGATGGGAATGTGAAGTATAATATTATAACGGTAGGTGAGAAAAAACTGCCTTAATACCCTCTTAGCCGCTGTTTTCCTTTCCTCAGCTTCAGTTACCTGCAGTCAACCACAGCCTGAAAATGTAAAATAGAAATTTCCAGAAACAAACAATTCATTAGTCTTAAATTGCATTCCACTCTCAGTAGCGTGATGAAATCACGCGAGTCCCACTCTGTCCTGTCCGGAATGCGAATCACGTCCTCACACTGTGTGCGCTCCTGCCCTTAGTCACTCAGTAGCCGTCTTAGTTATAGGACTGACTTGCAGGACTGCAGTGCTTGTCGCCCTTGTTTTACTTAACGACGGCCCCAAAGTGCGAGAGTAGTGATGCAGACAATTCAGATATGCCAAAGAGAAGCTGCAAAGTGCTTGTTATCTATTGTCCAAAAGTCAGTGACAGCCTAACGCCAGGTCCCAATACCTATGTCACTCACCTCCCCTCCTCTCATTGCATAAGCATGTTCTCAGCTCAGCTCATGGGAAGAAGGGTGAGCACGGCGCAACTAGATATTTTGACCACATTCACCTAAGTTTTATTACAGAATGTTATTAGAATTGTTCTACTTTATTTTAGTTATTGCTCATTTCTTAGTGCACCTAATTGATAAATTAGGCATTATCACAGGTATGTATGTGTGCATAGGACAAGAACAGCATATATTTAAGGTCCAGTGTTATCTGTGGTTTCAGGCATCCACTGGGGGTCTCTGAACGTATCCCAGAGGATAAGAGGACTACTACATAAATAAGTTTAAAAATAAGAATCCTTGTTTTAATGCCATAGAAAATTAGTTGGGAGGGAATAGTTTAAAATTACTAAAGTTGAATACAGTAAATCAAATTAGCATTAATGTATGTGATTGGGAAAAGATGGACTGAAAGACTAGCTGTCTTTTCAAGACTACTGGTAGTAGAATCCATTAGGGTCCATTATTAACTATATTAACAGAAAATTAGCCTTTACCAGCTCCTAAAAATATGAGGTTGTTATAATAGACTGTGGTCCCTTATCAACGTATGTAACTTGAAAGCTTATAGACCAGCTCCCTTTCCAGAACTAAAGTAGATTAGACGATCAATTAATGGCTAAAATGTTATTATATCTCTTTTTAATATTTCTTGTCAAAAACTTAAATATTCCTGATTCAACTTGTGTTTCTATTTGAGTAATATAATTTGATCATAATTGGTTTCATTTTGATTGTCTTTACATTTTAGGTACTTATTATCTTTTCTCTGACCCACTGGGAATGCTAAGTACCAATTTTTGCTACTTAGCAAGTCAGTGAGGAGCTTCCCACTGAGTGCCTTAATTATTGTTAATTGAATATTGTAAATGGCTTTTCAGGATCACCATCTTGGCAAGCCACCTAGCATTTTTCTCGGCAAAAGTTAAAAACACCAAGAATCCCTTCTACCCTTTTCTATACAGTCATCAACTCAAATATCAGCAGTGACTGGTTCCTATTAAAATTAGTCTCTTCTTTTTTAAATGTCATATCCCATATATACTTCATATGGCTCTTGGAACATGGTGACCACTCAATGAATATTAGAGGACAGTTGTCCTTTTGAACAGAACGATCCCCAGGTCCAGTCTGAGAAGGAGCATCCCGTTTCGCTTCCTGAGCTCCCACAGTGCAGCTCCTCTAGCGAGGCCAGCCTGGTACTCCAGGGCAGAGCCCTTCCATGTCATGCACCAGGACCAAGCTTTCTAGGACTGTTTGCTATTCTATACTCAAAAGAAGAAGAAGAAAGTAAATAAAGAGCTTTAAAAGATCTGAGAATGTTAGAAATGCCACAGGCAAGAAAAAAAAAAAGGAGAGTGGAAAAATCACTGAGCCAGGCTTCCTGTGTGCTTCTTGCCTTATAATGCATAATAAAAAAGAAATGAGAAATTTATGATCTGTTTTTTCAGCTTTCAAACTATGTCCCCAATTTTTTTCCCTTTTAATGAATTTATTGACGTGACACTGGTTAACAAAAGTATACAGGTTTCAGGCGCACAATTCCACAGCACATCATCTGTGCACTGTGTTGTGAGTTCACCGCTCCAAGTCAAGCACTTCTACAGTTCCAATTTTGGAGGAGACTGGAGGCTAAAGCTTCAATGGAATGAAGTTGTGTTGGAGGTTGGTTTCAGCTACATAAAAATCTTGCCTTTTTAATTATTTTCCTTGCTTGATCAATAAAATCTCAACCACTGTTATGAAATCAGGACCAGAAGAAGCCTTGGGACATAACCTAGAGTCTCCTTTCTCATCATGGTGGCCCCATAAATTATTATTTTAGCTGCCTGGTCAAGTTTATCATTGTCTTTATATGAAAAATCTTCATAGAAGATTGTGGTTTGGTTTTATGAACTTTCAGCAGCCAGTTCCTGAGTCCTGAGGAAGGTTACCTTCTTCTGAGCTTTACGATCTACCTTTTGAGCAAGAGGCATTTTGGGACAGTTCCATCTCTTCTTTTTAACTTCTTTCTTAGGCTTCTTTTCTTAAATTCTCTCATATAGCAGCATAAGCTTTCTTACACTTCTCCCCCATCGTGTCTACACTTACATTGTTCTTTATGTATTTAAAGAATTGTTTCTTGTGAGCATCATCTTGCTCCATTAGGTAACATACGTGATCTGCAATGTTCTGACCCATGACGTGCTTCCCATGTACATCCGCATTGAATTCCTCACTTTCTGAATCAATACCAGGGAATCATTGGGCATTGTGAGGGAGAGACAGGTTTCTGTCCACTGCTCCCTTCAGGGCCCCCAGAATTATATTTCCTAATAGCAGGTGAAGGCACCAGGTTGACCATCAGTGCTCTCCCCATTGCATTCATCTCCAGTCACCTGCACTTGACCCTCACAGATCTTGTCCATGCCGAACCTATTGAGAAGACCGTGGGCCAGCAGCAGACCAGCACCATCAGCATACTTTGTCAGGCTGACCTTCACGCCATACTTTGGCAGTTAATGAGCATAAGCTACACAAACTATTATATCTCCTTCTGTACAAGCATAAGGAATCTGACAGATGATGCTTTTATTGGTTGCACAAACTATCATCCTGTACTTGGGTGAGTTGTACTTATTTTTATCCTGGATTACCAAGTGTTTCCAGGCGTAGCAATCAATTTTACCCTGTTGTCGTCTTCTAACTTTCACTGCAGAAGTAGTCCTGATTCTTGACAAGTTTAACAAACTCCATCCTAGGGGAAGGAGGCCCGAATCCGCAGCTCACCGCAGACCTTCAGGCCCAGCACGCTCTGGGTGGGTTGGGAGGAGCAAGAGAGCCCATAAATTATTTTTAAAAGGGAGGAGACTCTGTTTATTTGGTGGTACAGGCTTCCACAGTCTTGGCTAGTAACCTGTTCAAATACAAATGACATTTTCTGCTAGGGCTTTTCCCTGCACTTGCCACTTGGTTTCAGTTTAGATACAAATTCAAGGCCCAACTTTGACAAGTTTCCAATGTTGACTGTTACACACTACATGGTGATAATTTTGCCCCTGGATTTTAATTTTTTTAGAAATAGGAAAACAAAAATTTGCGTATTTTTCTCAACTATTTGATCCTTGTATATTGGATCTAGATTGTAAGTCACCTCAAATGTTTTGTGACAAGATAGGTCAGACTGAATAAATGATTGAATAAATAAAATAATAAAGCATTCCCTCATTGTAGTTTAAAAGCAGTTGGCTAGTTCTGAAGAACAGCCGGTTATCATTACATGTTAACAGAGACAGCAAAGCTTGCCCATGGCCCAGCCCTTTCTAATGAGAAAAGCCCTGACCACATTGTTTTACCCCCTCACCCTTCATCTGCTCTGAGGAATTGGACCAGTGGAGGGCGTCTGACCCAAGGGCAACCATTGCACTGGCCAGATGATGGCCTATATTGTGACCTGGCACTAACAGGTGACCTGGGCCAATCAGATTTGGTCTCCTGAGAAGTTCAAGTGTAGCTAGAATGCACTTAGTATGAGGAAGCTGAAACTAAAGAGTGTTAATTAGAGAGGAGCCTGAGAGACCATAGTGCTAGATCCAAGCTGGCTATAAAGCACAGGTACTACGACGAGGTCAAGACACCGGTCAGGAGAGAAGAGAGGATGAGCGAGGGTGGCTCACAGACACAGCTGGGGCACGGCAGGACCCAGAGCTGCGCTTTTCCTAGGAGCTTCCGCGTCTGCTTATAGTCTGCATGCATCCTGCTGGTAAACTTCCCGTTTTTCCAGGAAAACTTGATAGAGCCTTTGTTTTTTGTGGCCAAGAGTCTCAACATGTGTCAAGGCATTTTTTTTTTTCTTCCTGTGTTCATTCAGTTACAAAGTTTATACTTGATTACATTGGGCTTTTCCATTTTTCCAATAAGATTTAAAAATTATTGTCTCACAGAAAGACATCTGAGAGCAGAACTTTAACAGAAACTAAACAGAGTTTATCATTATTCCCATTTACTTGTCTTCAAATAAATACTGTATTTTAAAATCCTAAATATTTATGGAAGAAGATTCCCTAACTTCCTCCAATGACTTGCTTAATTTTCTCACAAAGAGCAGATAGAACTCATCTGCCACCAGGCCCCACTATCTGATATTCGCACATACTGGGGTTTTCTCCTCTTTCTCCTCGTTGCTCTGGGTAGAATATCTGGCTTTTCGACTTGACTTCTGTCTGAGACATGCACCCTGACTCCGCTCAATCCATTCCTGGGTGAGTCTTTCCTTCCCTAGGGCCCAGTCCCCTACACTAGAGGCACGTTTGTCTGCGGGGAACAGGAGTGGCCTATCAGCCTGTTTCTCTATGTGAGGGAGCTGAACATTTTTTAACTTTAAATATGGTCAAACAGACATACTTCGCTATAGAAAGATCTAGAACTTTCGGTCATTTCACTGTCTACAAGGGAAGACGGGTGATCAGCTCGGTGGAAGTGTAGGTCCCACAGGGCTTCTGTCATGTGAGCCACTGTCCTCCATGCAGCAGAGCCACCTCAAACTTTAGGAAATAGGTAATGCTCCTCATTGTCATTACTTTTGTGTTTTTGGGGCCTAGACTATCTGCCACATACAGTCCATAACTTTAACTAATTCATGAATTTTTCAATGTCTAGTTTCTTTTGGGGTCATCTTAATGACAACGTGGATGATACAGAAAATCAAACCTGTTGGGTGCATAATCCAATGTACACTGAAAATATCAGAAGGATTTTCAGTCTGACCATGCATGGATATCGCAAGAATAGTAATTGAGTCGTGGTCTGATACATGTCGGCTGTGGTTGATTCCTAGTTAACAGTGGCTAGATTTGCCACATTATCTTTCATGGCCGGGCCCGCTTATTCTTAACCTTATGACCTTTTAACACCTCCTCCCCTGAGAAGCTGGGAACATCTCCCTTACTTGCTCTGGGTGAGCCCTGGAAGTTTAAGGGCAGTCATGCACGGACGACGCCCCCCCTTCCCGGACCTCCCGCCTCTCTGTGTCCCATAATGTTCTCATTCTAAGCTAGATGTCCTCCTTTTCTGGTCCAGCCACCAAGGCCCAGATTAATTCTCCCCTCTTTTCTGAACGCTTCTCTGACTTTCCCAGTTTCTCTGTTCTCCAATTATTTGGAACATTTACAGCAGGGGGATCAAACTCATTTTCACCAGGGGCCACATCAGCCTCGTGGTTGCCTTTAAAGGGCCAAAATAATTTTAGGACTGTATAAATGTAACTACCCCTTAACTGTTAAGAGTTGAAATTACATTCGGTCCTTTGAAGGACACTGCAAGACTGATGTGGCCCCCAGTGAAAATGAGTGTGACACCCCCGGTTTACAGCTTTAGCCACACATACCATCTTAATGTTTTAGTATACATTGCCACGGATTGCTTCCTGCTGCTTAGCTGGTCAGCCTCTCAACCAAATCACAAACTTTGACATGGATCTGGGGCCCTGGCCTTTACTGTGACTTTATGCTGCATACATCTTGCCTGAGCATCATCCTGATACCAAATATATATACGTAGGTTGATCCACTTAAATTCTATTTTCTTTGCACGTGATGAAGCACAGTCACCATTACTTCTTCTGCAAGGAAAGCTAGATGGGCACAGACCTTTGAATTATTCTGTAAAACAACTTTTATTCTTCCAGGAACTGCCATTACAGGAGGGCAGGCTGGAGAGAGAGGGCAGCTTCCCAATTAATTCCTCATACACTTGCTTCATTAAGTTGTTCTAAGGGAATGCTCAGATGCTCTGACATGCCCATATTCAAGCCTAAGTATAAAATCCCATTCAAAAGTGAAGCCTAAATGATAGTTTAAATTATCCTTCTGAGAGTGGACAATTGAGCGCTGACCCTAGTAGGATCAGCCATGGTCAACACCCTGGTGCTATCACCACTCCCCTCCTCCCTAAGTCACAGGGACGAACGAGCAGTCCCAATTAAAAAGTGGCCTACAAATATTTGCGTTGAATCATTACTAGAAGACATTTTTATTTCAATTTTTACATAGTCTGGATGTCAAAAATGCAAAATGACTTTTACCACACACTTCAACAGCTCCATGACTTTTGACAATTAACAAACTCTGGCATTTGCTAAGAATTAGTAGGTTTGAGCTTGGAAAGCAAGTTCTATAAAGCCTGGCTAATTTCCCCTAAGCCTCAGGCCTGGAAATTAGGTTGCTGCCACCAGGGTTTCCACATGACTCAACTCCTCTCTGAGCTCTCTCTGCCGAAGCAAAGTGTTTAGCACACAATCCAGTCAATCCCTTCAAATGAGATTATGAATGGGAACGGGCTTTGTAAGTGTCCCCTTCCCTGTGGAGGCTTAGGTCTAATAGCAGTGATCAGAAAATAGCATAGACAGTTGCTGTCACTGAGCCAGCCCATTGGACTCTAGGACAAAGGACCTTCCAAAGCTCTAGCTTCTTACTGGGGAAAGGGAGACAGACATTCCACCTAGTGGCCCTGGAGGCAGAGCAGAGGGCCTAAACAAGTCACTGAAACCAGCGGCAGGATGAGAATGGGAAGGAGGGGCAGAGCAGTAGCCACATTCTGTGGGGAAGAGAGCAGATTTCAAAGACCCAGAGGCGGGGATCGCAAGGTCTGAACTGGATTGGCCGCTGCAGCTCTGCTCCAGGGGAATCTCTTTTGAAGCTTCGTAGCCCCACCTGCCCCCTGGGCACATCTGCCATTGCTCAGAACAGACTATCTCCACCCAGACACCTGAAACTGAAAAGTACAGTAAACTTAAAAACTGGAATAAGAAGTCTTGAATTCATGTTCCGTGCAGTGAGGTGCTGAAGCTGATTTGTGAGGGCCAACATTGCTCTTTTTTCCCCATCATGTTCAAAGGTGTCAGGTCGATGCCTCAAAACTGGCCGTTATTGGAATCTTTACACCACAGATACTGGCAAACAATACAACTCAGTGTTGTAGGTTTTGCCCCCCTGCAGAAAGTCACTGCCACCTGTGTCAGCCATTTGAATCTGGGTAGATTTTGTAACTTCTCCAAATCTTGAATGATACCTATTTCACAGGGGTATTGATGTAAATAAGATAACTCCAGAGTTCTCTGTAAATTCAAAAGGTTCTATAAGTGATCATTTTTGTTATTTGAAGTAAAATGTTAAATATAACATTTTAACATTTACTAAAGTTCAAGCATGTATATGATACAGGACAAGATTTCAGAAAGCACGAATTAGGAAGCAGCTTATTAGTATCAGTCAAAACCACTATGTGCAAGTTACAAAACTCTTAACTCATATTGGCTTCAGCGATGAAGCAAGTTCATTGTCACCTAGACTAAAAAGGCCAAAGAGAAGACCAGCTTAATTCAGCTAGCTTAACCCAGGGACAGGGCTAGATCTAGCAGCTCAGATGAGGCCATCGTAGAACAGGATGACCACGTGTCCCTGTTTAACTCAAGTAGTCCAGTTTACCCATCCTGTCTGGCTGGGCATTCATCTTGCCCTGTTTCATTCTCAAAGTTGTTCTAGTTTATCAATGTTTACTTAATCAAGGTTTGCTCTCTCTGATCAGTTATTTGTGGCAGGATTTACCCTCTAGTATCACATGATACATTTTCCCTCCACCCAATCCTGGTCACTCCAACCTCTTTCCTGTGGTAGCAAAATATCTGTAGCAGCTGCAGACTTCACGCCCTGACACGGCTCAATGCAGTGGGACAGAAAATCGCCTGCACCCGCACCTGGACAAGGGCTGGGACTCACTGTCTCTTGCTGGTCTGATACAGGTCATACGGCCGTTTCTGAAGCATCCATTTGGGAACACGGATTCGCTGATGGACTTAGTCAGTCATGTTTGCACCTAGAGTAAGCATGAGATAATTCCACACAAATCATGCAACTGAGAATGAAGATGGCCGAGGTCTCCTAAGGAACAACAACAGTAACTATTGGCCGCAGCGGGTGAGTGGATCCTGAAGAGGTAACAAGAGTGATCGATGACACTGTGGAGCAATAAGAGTGCTGGAGTAGGAATCAGCTGGCCGAGCTTGTAGCTTAGCCACTAACTAGTGAGCAATGACGGGACAGCAAGCCCTCGCAGGCTCTGGGCCTCCAGGTCCTGTCAGCTAAAGTAAGAAGGTGGGACTAGAGCACTTCAAGGGGTCCATTTCATTCTATGTATTTAAGTTATGGCTATGCTTTCTCATTTGTCTTCAGGCTTATCAAGTACAGGTTTATGTTCTTACCTGATTTTTCTCACTGGGGTTAAACGGGCCTCAGTTTGGCTTTCTTCCTGAGGCTAGAAGCCCTCCCGCTCCAGTGGGGGTCTGGAACGTCCCCTCACTCCGCGAGTCGGTCACGGGCTGTAACCAGCTAACTTTCCCCACAGTTTACAACTTGTGTCAGAGCCCAGGAAGATTTGCTTTTAGTTTTTTCCCAGTGAACCAAACAAGTCATAAAAACAGATTTATATCGTGGTTTCCTTATAGCTGCATTTCATCCTGGGTTTCTTAAATCAAGAAATTGACTATCATAATGGCTGAATGAATAAAACACGGCAGCGATGAGTGACTGCCTTTAGCAAACGAGAGGGAGGCTTATTATTTAAATGTTCCTGGTTATATTAAGTGGAGCAAAAGGCTTGGAATTGAAAGTGAGAGAAATAGGCAGCCAAGTCAAAAACGCCACCACGCTGTAAATAAAACATGAAACTGGCTTAGAAAGGGAGCATTGCATCGAAGTCAAACACTGATATATAGTCCCTAATTGTGGGACGTCTGCAGAAGGTGACATGACACCTGTCAATTATCCACAGCAGCCAGGAAATGTAGATTACATGAATAATTCACCAATTCAGTGCCCTTTGTTGCTAAGCCGTCTAAAGCCTGTCCATAAAATAACTGCTGATAAGAAAGAAGGAAAAATATGTTTAAATTGCAAGAGTCCTATGTTTCGCATAAAAATGTTTTAAAGGCAGTTTCATTATATACCATGTTGCAGTTAGCACCAGTGGCTAAATAATTAACACGTGAGCCTTTATCAGGTGTAATGAAGGAGGGGGCTTGGGCTCTGGAAACTTTATATGTCCCCTGGGGGAGGCAGCATTGGAGGATCTTCGGTATCAGAAACATATCAGCACATACATCGTAATTTTCTCACCCTCCAAAACAGCATGCAATCCTTTAAGAAGGCCAAGTCTAACTTTTGTTTTGGAATCATGGAACTGTAAAATAATAAATTTGCAAGTTTACTTAGAGATAGCCAACTCCATTGCTTCTTAGAAACAACAAAAATCCTTTTTCAAAGAAAGTCTCATATGAAAGCACACGATATAGGACAGATAAAAGTGGAATGATTTTAGCTGATGATGGATGGTGGCCGGGACCTGCCTGCTCAGCAGCCCCCTGCCCCGCAGCTCACCCCCCAGCCCTGCCCATGCACCTGCAGGGATCCAACTGTCCTGTTTCACGGACAAGAAAACTGAGGCCCCTGAGAGACAAAGGGACTCACTGAAGTCCCAGACCGAGTCGGTGGCAGAGCTGGGACTGGAAGCCAGACTGCTGCCACCCTTGCAACACACATACACATGTCCAACTGTAAGTACAGCTTGTCTACACAGCCACATGAGTAGCCAGATTTGGAGAAATACCAGTTCTGCAGCTCCCAGGACCTCACAAGTGAGCATGAGGAATGAAAACAACTGACTCTTTCATTTGTGGCCTGGGCCCCAGCAGCCTGATACCTACACCTCCCTACTTCCCCCAAGCCAGTATTGGCCACAGGGCCAGGGTCAGAGGTCATGAGCCAGGTGGAAGGTGGGGCCTTGGAATACCCAGGGGACTGGGCAAGCAGCCATAGGTAACCAGAGCCAGCCATCCAATCCATCTGCTTCCCTGGGCTGCTGTAAGAAAAATTGTCGTTGGAGAGAGAGCTACAGAGGTGGCTGATTCTAGGAGCAAATCCGGCAATACTGCAGAGAAAGACTTTCTCACCTCTACAAGGTGGTTCATTCCTTGTAGCTCCCTTCCTTCATAATGAAGATTCCAGCAGACAAAGAGGAATAAACAGAGGTTTTGTTTCATAGAATTTACAAAAAAAAAAAAAAAAGAACTTCTTTCTCATTTTAGGCTTATTGAATGCTGCCAAGGTTTGGCTTGTTTTTAACTTTGCAAAGAGGTTTCAGTCCTGTGTAAACCTACTGGGTGCAAATATTTCGGCACAGGTTTTCTCTAGTGTTTGCTGTTCTCTCAACTGATACTATAGATATGTTTTTTTAGGAGTTTAACCTATAGAAAAATGGTACTGGGAGAGGGAACCAAGTTTCTGATGTGGGTCAAAAGCAAATATAATTTGAAGGCTTTCTGAATGTATCTCTTTGCAATCAGTTGTCACCTTAGAAGGAACACTTTACAATCAGTTATATATAGAAATAATAGCGTGCTGTTGGTTTTACCATGAAGAGCTGAGGACGAAAACTTTGTGTGTTAACCTTGATCATTCTGACTAGTGTGAACTAGGAGAAACTGGGCATCTTCATGCCATGGCCGCTTTGAGGCTGATTCTCTCAGTGCATATGTCACTGTGTCGCTTTGACTGTGTGAGGACGGAGAGTTTCTTTCAACAAATGGAGGTATTATTAAATGAGTCAACAATTATCTAAACCAGTTAATGCTTGTTCTAATAATGCTTCAATGTCTCTTCTCTAGTAAGAGACTGGTGGGGCCAGAGCAGCTGAATGTGAGTCCTGCAAATAGATGGAGCTTCCCCAGCCTCGGCTGCCTTATCTGTCATTTGCGTGCCCTGCTGATGAGAGCAGTGCCTGTCTTATAGTACAGCTGTGAGCAGTATGGCTACCGCCTCCGCCTGGCAAAATCCTTGCCTCGTTGGGTTGCCATCTAGGTTTCCAGGAAGCTGGGGCTGAGACAAGGCTTCCACGAGTTCTTCATTGTGCCTATGACCCTAGGGAGCTGCGTGGGGTGTGGAAGAGCCGCGCGAGGCAAGAAGCAGGCATCCTCAAGGTGGCTACTGTTCAGGGTTGCTATTTCCAGCAAATAAAACACAAAACGCCCACTTAACTTTGAATTTCAAACAACGAAGAATGTCTTACTATAAATATATACCATATAATATTTGAGACATACTTATGGTAAAAAATTCTTTACTGTTTCTCTGGAACTCAAAGTTAATTGGGAGTCCTGTATTTTATCAGTAACTAAGTGCTTGACCCTCTGGGACTGAGAAGTCATAGGAGATCTGTTTTGAGATGGAGCCGTCCCCTTCTCCCATTGGTCTAAGTTAATGGCCCCCCGGTCATAACTTCTTGAAGCTCTTCTGTGTTACTCACGTGGGTCTGAGGTATGTTCCCATCACACTCTCAGTGTCAGGTCAGAAGCCGCAGGTGAGGTGCCGTCAAGTGGACCCTGTGTGAGGGCAATCGGAGGCAGCAGTGGCTAGGTGCATGACTGCGAGAGGTGTGCCGGAGGCGTCCACACAGATGGTGAAGTGTAGGGACTGAGAGCACAAATCTTGGCACAGGAGGCCTGGGTTTCAATCTCAGTTCTGCCACCTACTGAGCCAGGTTATCTAAGGTTGCCATGTCTCCGTTTCCTCATTTTAAAAGTGGTGATAATAATCACAGTCACATAGTAGGATTGTTATGAAGATTGAAAATAAATATAAAGTTCTCAGAATGGTCCTTGGGACGTTCTAAGTGTTTGCTATTATCAAGAATAGATCTCAACCACTGTAGTTTGGCAGTGGGCATGGCTTAAACACCTTGCAATTAACTGTGTTGCCAAACTTTGATTCACGCCCAATATATGTTCTTTTATTCATAAACGAGGCTAAATGTTATCATCACCTTGTTCATTTGATTGTTCTTCGGCACTGAGAATTAATATCTGCCTCCATTATGGTCTTTTCTAGAATCAGGATGTCCCGTTGACTGTGTGGCCTTCCCGCGGGGCCAGCTGGATGCCCCGCAGCCCAGCCTCGCTCTCAGCCAGGTGTGCTGCCCGCCAGCCGGCACCACCGGGCCGCTCAGCTTGACAGTGCCTGCTGACACGGAGGTAACCAGAGAGGTACCCGTGGGCATTGCAGACATAAATCTCGCATACTGATCATAGTAGAGAATTGTGTCTCTCTCCATATACTGAGATTAATAGTAAGATTTTCCAGGTCTCTGAAACTCTCTTCTTTGCCCCAGTGTTCACTTCTCCATAACTGCAAGTGGTCTGCCAGGAATTCTAAAACTTGAAACTGGGCCTCGAACACAAAATTGCTGAAAAATGCTGGCTTAAAGAGTCACTCAAGTAGGGCTTCCTCCACAAAACCCGCCTCCGGCCCTCCCCAGAGGTAGAAGCTGGCCCCTCCACGCTCTCGTCTGGCTGCTGCCAGCCCGCAGCCTTCGCCCTGGCTGCAGCTCATCATCATATGGGCCTGTTCGC
Source organism: Micronycteris hirsuta (assembly GCA_004026765.1). Taxonomy (NCBI): domain Eukaryota; kingdom Metazoa; phylum Chordata; class Mammalia; order Chiroptera; family Phyllostomidae; genus Micronycteris; species Micronycteris hirsuta. The sequence goes on from PVJI01002850.1 coordinate 60,944, forward strand.
AGTTCTGTTTTCCTGGGACTGATGAACTCCTTAAGGCAGAGCCATGGGCTTTCACCTTCGCGCCTCTAACACACAGCCCGATTCTGGCGCGGGGTCGGAAGCAGGCCTGATGTATCTGGTGGGCACAGCATGTGCTGTGTGTGCCCAAGGCCCACAGAGTATTTAGGGGTCTATGAATTTTTTAAAATTTGTCTTGAAATGAAAAGATGAAAGGAACCGTTAGAGTAGAAGAAAATGTTTTAAATTTTCTTCATATCAGAAAAAAAAATTTTTTAGGGTCCTAAAATCTATTCCATTACCTTAATGGTTTTTTTGTTTGTTTTTGTTTAATTTTTTAATAGAGGAAGAGGCCCCAAAAGACAAAAGTGCCTAGAGTGCACAAATGTCATAATGCCGTCCCGGCGTTGAAGGAATAAGTAAACAAGTGAGTAAATATGTAATGACTGTTTAAAACATGCTTTGCAAATGACATAGTGCCATGAAAATGTTGCTTATTATTAAAAGCTGACAATTTTATTGGTGGTGTAGCGTTCTCCAAATTGAAAGCTTTTTTTACTCATATGCATAGTCTTTCTTCCTATGAGATAAAAGCTTTCAGAGACTTGGTACTCAGAATATTGTGGGCTGGATGGGGAGGGCGATGAAAGCGCGGAATGCACAGGCTCGACCAGGCACTGGCGCTGTCCCGGGATGCTGACCGCTCACACAGCGGCACACGCGCGCCCTTGAAGGGAACCCCCTGGATGCAAGGCTGAGTTCCTGTAGAAGGGGAACCCGAGTGACTCTTACTTTTACAAAAAAGAAATCCATGAGCCTTAACCTTCGTATAATGAAGGTTCACTACCCTATAACCATGGCTCACCTCTGAGAAAAGTGAACTCAAGTACTTCTGAAGTGGTCTGGTGCTATGTTCTATCTGTTGAGTTGGTTCATGATAAATGAATCCTATCAGTTTCTTTCTTGGAAAATATAAATTCAGGGGACACTGATGCCCAGAATATCTTCGAAGGGGCGCTGAGAATGTTCTGACCCGGAGATCACTCGAGGAGATGACACTCTGGGCTTCCTCGTGTTACTGAGGAGAATCTGGGCACATCCGTTTCTTGCAATCTTGAAGAACCACAATAATGTGAGAAAGAATCTTTACTTTCCAAAATTTTCTCAGTATAATTCCTTTAAAATGTGAGTTCTCACAATGCATGAATATGAGAGTACAAAATGATCATAGTGGTGAACTTAAGAAAAGGGATGTTCTTACCTTTTCTTCTCTTTTAAGTTTTTAGTGATGTGGCTATATTAGTCTTACAAGAATAAAACAAACAAGAGTTACGATTTATGGAGCCCCAAGCCCTGCCCTAAGCTCTTTACACATATTTTCATTCAAGGAAAGAAATTAAATATGATGTGATTTGCAAAAGTCATTTTGCAGAACTATTGAGAAAGACATTGTTTCACCTATAATCAGCACAAAAGCAAAGTAAACTATAATTAAAAGCTACTGTATTATTCTCTTCCTGTTCAGTTTGTTAGTTGTAGGTTCATAGACTTGGCTTCTCCATGGCTTGATCTTGCTTGACTTGGTGCAGAGAAGAGTTCTCACAGAACAGACTCTGGGTCGAATGGTCATTGGCTTCCCAGGAGATGCACAGGCAAAGAGCAAGAGGAGCAAAGATGTCTAGCAAATGGGGTAGCAGTTACCACCTCCTGAATGTCTGTCTGTCTAGGCAGCCATTCTAGGCATCTTACATCCATGAACAAATGTCTCAGGAGGGACAATGTGAGGGAAGGCTCCTGTGTACCAGGCCCTGTTCTAGTGTTTTTATGTTTATTAACTAACCTTCCCAATGCATCAATAGGGCAGGTAAGGGCACTGAAGCAGAGAGAGCTCAGTGCCAAGATCACCCGGTTGGTAAGGCATATAGGTCTGGAACCCAAACTTGAAGCTACAGAGCCTAACATAAGCCTTGAAACAATTCCAAGAAGTAGGGACTTTCATTATCCCCATTTGACTTTGCGAGAACATGTGCTTTAGAGAGGCCAGGTGACTTCCTCAAGCTTACCTTGCTAGTAAATAGCAGTGATGAGAAGTTTACGCAAGCAAACTGCGTCTCTGAGCCCACACACTGAAATCATTTCAGCACACGCAGTGCCCATGTTCAGGAAGGCACTCTAGCCTGTTTCTTGAGAGTGAACATATAGTGTCAGAGAGGCTGGTGAGCAGAGAAAGCGGGCCAGGGAAGGGGGCACAGAAGAGGCTTCGGGGAGTATGGAAGAAAGAGAAAGGGGCCAGCTCTGTCCTTTACAAATCAGTAGCAGACCCAGGGCAGGTTTCCAGGACACAAATCAGAGAATGGATAAAGCAGAGCGATTTCACAGAAGCACGGGGGACAGAGAAAGGGGACACTGAGAGTATAAAGAAAGAGAAGAAGGGGAACAAATTATAACGAAGGCTGTAGTGCACATGTCCTGTAAGGTTCAGAACCACCAGCTCATGGAGGGCAGCACTGGGTGGGTGAAGGGACGCTCACCGCACACCCAGCCTCCACTGCTCTGTGCGGACGGCCCAGACTGCAACATCAGGGCGCCACACACAGGAGTGAGGATCGTGAGACAGGCCCTCAGGGCTTTGTTCACAATAAAACATTGTATGGGCCTTGTACACGTGACTCAGTGTGTATTGTGTGTCTGATTGAAAAAAAAGAATGCCCTTACCTACAAGTGCCAACATGTTGGCTAAGTTGAAACGAGTGCACACTTACATAAGAAAAATACCTGGGGAGCAAGCTGTTTACCACCTTGCACGGGACACACAGAATCCTGGGAGGAGAAGTGCCAGGTGGGTCCTTTGCCAACTGTGCGAATAGCTGCGGTTGGAGTGGGTGTTTTGTTTTGTGTTTACCCCAGGGTTTGGCTCAAAGTCCTGAAGGCTGAGTGGGGCCCTTGAACCCTGCCTGACACTAAATTGCATTCTCTAATGACATTCCTGTTATACTTTGAAAAGGACTGGGTGACAATAAAGGGCAAAGGGAAAGAGTAATTATAACTTGTTTTCTGTGCTTTACACTTCATGTGCTAAACCTGCAAGAAATAGAGTATAATGTTTAAAAGAAGGGGCTCTTGGACTGAACACAGCTCCATTATGACTTAGCTGTGGGACTTTGAGAAGTTACTCAGTGCCTCTGAGCCTTCATGTTTCCCGCCTGTATAATGGGCATGATCATAGGGCCGACCTCAGAGAGTCCATGTGAGAACTGTATGAGATAATGCAGACATTAGCTTATATGAGAGCCTGGCCCATAAGTGCCTAGCAAATGCTCGCTAGTATACCCTCTGTAAAATGGGACAGAAACCTCCTCAGGTTCCTCTGAGGCTGAAACGAAAGGTTAGCAAGATGAGAGCTCTTTGAAAAGTCCTTAGCAATTTTATTGTATTCAACGTGGTATAGTAAAACCAATATGGGACATGGAGTTAGAAGTCTAGAAGGTCTGTGGACCTTTGTGCGTTCATCACGTAAGGGATGGGTTAGTTAAGTCTCCTTAAATGTCTCTTTTAGCTCTCATGTTCTTGGACTCCAGGACTCGTTCATTCTCCTGCTTATCTGCAGGAGGAGGGTGGGTTCATGGCTATAGCTCCCATTCCCTTTTGGCCTGCCAGGGCCCTGATTAATCGACTTAAAAAAGAAAAAAAAAAAGCACTCATGCATACTGGGGCAGATGTCCCAGATACTTTTTAAGTGCAGAAAGGCAATGGAAGGCAATGGAAGAACTGTATGTAATTCTCTTGCATAAGCACCCTCGAATAATTTTAAAAGTATAGATTTGTGTATTGCAGGGATTATCTCTTAGGCAGGATTAAGAAAAATTTCACTTTAGACTTTACACATTTCTGCATTGTTTGAACTTTATACTGTGAGCATGCTTTATTGGATAATGATAATAATAGTAGTAAAGAGGTAAATGAACTTCAAACTTGTTCCTTGTAGAGAGTTTGAAGAAAAAAAAAAGAAAATTACTTATTACCTAGCCCAGCCTAGAAATATTGCAACTAACATTTTAATTTATACTCTTTCAGTCTTTCCTTTCTATATCATAGAGAAATATACATATTTATTTACAAAATGTAGTCATGTTGTCCACGCTGCCTTATAATTAGCCTCACTTAACAACACATTGTTTATGTTTCCATGTCATTACAGTTTCTTCTAAGATCTACAGCGTGATTTCAATGACGGCTTACTTTTCCATACTGCATGTGGCCGACCTCCGATGGCTGCACGCTTTGGCTGTTCTTGGTTTTCCCCCATTGACAGGCTTTTGGAGAATAATGAAACGCTGAAATGTTTGGCTTGGTTTCTCTCTTTGGGTAAAGCCGGCTGCTCTGTCTTTTTTTCCTCCTCTTTGTATCCTTTAGCTTTTGGGTGGAGGCCCAAAGGGTGGTGTGTGTTTAAGAAACTCAGCTAAAGAAACAAACGGATCACAAAGAACTCCAAACCTAGAGTGTTGGGAAAATGCTGAGCATTGTAATTGGCCTAGTGTTGCTCCTGTGAGAGATGCCATCTCCCCAGGCCTCCAAAGTTCTGGCAGGGAATTTAACTTTTCTCATCCAGCTGATGACAGATAAATATTCCTCACTTCAACAGTTACGAACGCCGCCCCCAAAATGTTTCCCCCAGTCTGTCAAACACTCACTGGAAATGCCTACCAGCTCATTTCTGAAGATGGAAAGGCATGCTTGCTGACATCAGCAAACCGGGACTGCGAGCATTAGGTTTCATCCAAAAGATAGCCTTTTGGACCATGCTGGCCCCTGCTCCCCAAGCCAGGCCTTTGGTCCAGTGGTGACTCAGGAAGGAATGCCACTGACGAGCGACGGGCATGCCAAGGAATTACTCAGCACATGCCAACAAGTAACCTCATACGGTAATCAAACGCGGGCCAATCTGCGAACGTTTTGCGTAACAGCATATTTGGATTTGGGGCTTAGCTTTTAGAGCTTGAGTTTCACGTTTGCCTGAGCCTAGCCCTGGCTTCCCAGGGCCCCTCCTGGGTGCCCTGTCTGTGCTTGCAAGTGGAGAGGGCAATACTTCCAAGAGCCAGAGCTTGGCTCTCCCCTCTAAGTAATGCAGGACTCTGCCAGGATCAGCTGTCTCATCTGTCTGCACTCCGTGTTCGGGCCAACACCACTTTTCCATTCGCCCTGTTTCTTACCAGTGGGCCAGCAACATGGGTGACGAATGCCTCCTTGGCTGTTGGGACACTTCGTAGTCATTCATGGTATTGTCATGATTTCTGATGCACTCGTAGACTGACAACTGCTGGCATAAAAATTCTCTCCAGTCCTGGCTGTAGTAATTGGCCAAGTATTATTGCATCGGCAGGTATGTGGGCTGTCCAGGAGCCTCAGAAAGGACAGAGAAGCTTACAAATTTGAAGGCCCCTTACCTCTGGATCAAGTCCTTCTCCTGAAGATATTGTGAGAACTGAGATGGACTTAATTTAGGATCCACATGATGTGATATCACACAAATTTGCTACAGGATGGCAAAGCAAAAGGTCACCAGTTCGATTCCTGGTCGGGGCACATGCCTGGGTTGGGGGTTTGGTCCCTGGTCCAGGCGCGTGCGAAAGGCAACCGTCTCACATCAATGTCTCTCTCTCTCTTTCTCCCTGCCTTCTCTCTAGAAAATAACTAACTAGCACCCTAAGAAAGTGGCTGCAAACACAGAGTGCCCAGGTTAGAGATACCAAGAGCTGCATCGGCGCGCAGCCTTAGAGATCTAAGCCTTCCCCAGGAATAAGTTGATAAGGACTCAGTATTTAAACACAGTGCTTTTTAAAAAGAAATGAATCCTTAATTAAAGGTCCTGAAGAAAGAAAGTGACATTCCAACACAGACCTAATAATAAAGCCTCATGGGACGTTCCCCAGTGCTGCAGAGTAGGTGTGAGCAATTAGGTTTCCTCCGCCCCAGCAGCTAAGGATTACCACCAGTTCTTTTTCCCTTTTATTTCTTTTTCCAGTTTCTGTTGTTTTTACTTTTTATTCTTTTTTAACTTTTCAGTTACAGTTGGCAAACAATAGCGTATTAGTTTCAGGAGTACAACATAGTGATTATACAACTTATATAACTTATATGACTTATAAGTCATTTATATAACTTATAAAGTGACCACCACAGTAAGTGCACCCACCCATCTGACACCATACAGAGTTATTGCAATGTTATCGACTATATTCCCTGTGCTGCATTTACACCCCCATGACTGTCTTTATGACTGGCAGTCTGTACATCTGAATAAGAATAAACTGAAGGTTGATACCTGAGCCCATTATAAAATGTGCTTATTACCAAGTGTGGGTTCTGTCATTCTCAAATCAAAAACAAAACATAAAAAACCCCCTTTCCTTCCAGAATGAAAGGTAATCCCTCCAACTGTTGTTAGCTGTGGGTATGTCTGAGCTGGGTAGAATCCTTAGTGTGCCTCTAATTTTAACCATGGATGACAAAAAGCAGGAGATGCACAACATAAGCTGCTATTAATACTCTTTATAACACTGTATTTGTATATACATACCTGTAAGTCAAGGTCAATACGAAAGTAAAATTTCTTTCAAAGTAAAAACTGTACTACTTGTCTTTTGCAATGCAAGAGCAAAGCATAGTAATTATCAATGCGTTATTGGTAGTTACAAGCCCCCCCCACAATCTCAACAAGCTGAACCTATACTACCTATGGCCAAGAACGTAAAGTGTGGCCTCCAGGGATAATAATGAAAGGAAAGAATAAGTTTGGGAAGTTCTCTGCAAACTTCATCAAAGAAATTAATTAACCCAAAGCCTTTGAATTATAAAGACAATTTTTGAAGGTTTGAGAGGTGTCCAAAGAGCTATTTCTTTAATAGGAACTATGTGAAGATCATTTAAAAGTTTTAAAGTCACGCAATATGGGAGATCACTTCAGTCTCCCCAGAAAGGTTGTGGAAAGGTTGCAGAGTGCAAGCCCAGATGTTCGGCCTCTGCTGCTGATTTCTGATGCTGGTGAGTTAGGAGCCATTCCCAGGAAGGACCCACCGGAGCCACAGAGCAGCGCTGCCCTTGCAGGCCTCTAAGGATGGAGCAGTACCTGGGTGACGTACTGGCTTCCCCTGCAGCCAGGGTTATTCCTGGAGTTCCTCTTCTGAGGTTGGCAGGGACGTGGGTGCCCGAGGTCATCTCCCAGTCATGTCGTTCCATGAGCAGCACTGTGAGGGTTTCCTCAAGGCAATTCAATTTCTGATCCCACACCTTTCGTTTAATGAGACCCTACAAACGATGAGCACCTATCAGGCACAAAGCATGGGGCCCACTTTACTATGTATCTGCTTTTTTTTTGCACTTGATCTTTTAATTATTGGGCAATTGCCCCCAATTCCAGAAGCCAATGCTTATTTTGTTTTTCCAATCTGAAGATTATTAAGGAGTCAATTTTCTCTAGTCTGCTGCACAAGACGAGTTTTCTCGTCCTCCTCAAAGAAATGGAGTTGTCGGATGAGTCCTGTTTGTAAGTTTATACACACCTTACAAACAACATATATGTGCACGGGGGCGGTGCCCTTTCACTCAGTAATGCTATCTCCATGTATGCGTGTCAAGCGATGTGAAGGTTGCCATGGTTATCATCTGTTTCATCGATAATGGGGCAGAAAAGCACCCCAAGTGGGCATATTGCAATTTAGAGGACTCCCTGGCTACTTTTAAAGCATTGGGTCACAATGTACATTTTTTAAGTGTTATCAATGACAGCATATTGGTTGGCATTTTTTTTTGAAGAGTTGTGTATGTTCAGATCATTGTTTCTGCTTTCTAGGACTCATTAGGATTGTCTGAGGTCAGTCGGTTCACAAGGGTGGAAGGAGGATGAAAGTCACGGGGTGAATGTGGGAAAGGGGCGAGGAAGGCAAACTTGATTGTCTAAAAGTGTCAATAATTCTTACTCTTTTCCTGGGTCTGCCACCTTCTGCTGTGCACCTTTTGGACCCTCTGTGCCTCAGTTTCCCCAGCTGTAAAATTGGGGTAATAACAGAGCCAAACTCTGCGAGCTGTGAGGTGTTGTGTAATGGGTTGCTATTTGTTAAGGGTTTTGAGCACTGTCTGGCACATGATTGCTCTCTAAATGCCCCCATCCTGATTAATATTCTAGTCTATACGTACGGAGTCTGGGCTGGGCCTTTGGAAGGAGAGTAATCAGCACCACCGTCACACCTCCTTGGGAAGAGTGTGCTGTGAACCGGGCCCATTGACACACCAGCTTCCCTTCCCACATTCCCCAGGATGTCTCCTCCTCCTTACCCCAACCTGGTGTTTTCCCTTCACCTACTCTAAACCACAGATAACTTCCTGCTCCCCGGGAAATATATTTTAACAGGGTTGAAAACTGTAGGGGAAAAGGTGTGACTTGGTGGACTTGCAGAAGGTGAGGATGAAAGGATGTTTCCAAAACTCTCAAATCACACCCCAGATGTGGCTGCTTCATCCATCTACCAGCGAAGCTGACTCTGGCAGGGAAGTCACCTGAGCTTTTCACTAATTGAGGCAGTGCCCTCCCAAATCTTACAATCTAAAAGAGAGAACTTTGATCCAGAGTGATAATAAAACCGGTGAAGTAATTCAAGCCCAGCGATGTGGACTGAGTAACACCCTGTCTCAGGTACGGGCATGGAGGTGCACGCTCAGGTGTAACAAGACCTGCTGTTTGGCTTCAAGAACTTCACAGTTTACTGGAAGGGGCCAAATGCAGCAGATGGGGAAAATGTTTGTGAGTAAAAGGGAAAGAGCAGAGCGTTGACAAAAGACAACCTGAGGAGTTTGGAGAACAGAAACTTGAAAACACTGGAGGTCTTTCAAAGGGGCAGTTTGTGCCTTGCCTGGAGGCTGACGTATGAAGTGGAGGGTGAGTTAGCCTGGCCCTTTCTAGCCGGGCGATGTACCGAACACTGCCTCACAGGGATGGACCTTCACTGCAGGGAAGTGGGCACTTGAGCATCGACGACTTGTTCTCATCCACTTGACATCATCTTCAGATTTTCACTGAACTTTTCCCTTCCGCATCAGACACCCCCAGTTCTTGGGTGATCTGCCATTTCACTTCCTGCCAAGTGCCTGCCACTACCATAGGTGGAGGGCTGGGGGCACTGGTTTTATTTTGAAAGGAGAAGGGAAATTGAAACCAAAGAGGCTCTGTTATGAACTCTCAGAGATGTTTTTTTATTGTCCCCAGCACAGGTTTCCCAAGGCTGGTATCTCTAGTTTATAGCTTGTTATTTGTTTGTTTGTTTGTTTTATTTTTGGTGAGAGTTAACCATTCAAAATGGAAGTCCTTTTATAATTCGATCTAGTTATGCACACATGGCTCATTGATGTTAACAAATAGGGACCAGATACAAACAACCCAGTCCAACATAACGTGGAATTACTAGCAGGAACTCAAGCAAACAGTCTCTCTCCCTACCACCCTATTACCTCATAAGAATTCCTTCCATTTAGAAATGAGCAAGAGGAAAAGAAAGGGGGCAGCTATTAAGATGTTTCAAATGGTCTTAAAATGACAGCAGTACTAGTAGAGTTGCTGGGATCACATCGAATTGCCATGTAAACAACTGAAGTAATTTTGGCATTATGTGGAATTAGGCATGCATCCCTAAGAAAAGTCAGGCATCTTCATTTCATGAAGGGTAAATCAATGCCAGCGGGAAAGCAGATTCCGCATGGAGGTCACTGAGTCAGTGAGTCACAATCCCAAGAAGACTCGGCTCTCTGGGATTCGTTGAACAGGGCGTCACTGAATAGGGTGAAATTTTATGACATACCCTGGGGCACTGGGTGTTTTAACTGTTTTGGATAGACAGCCAAGCAGTTGTTGGGTGAGGTCTAAGATAGGGAATTCTAGATTGATAATGGCGTTGCCATTTTCTGTACAAAAGGAAGTTTCAGTTGAGTAAAATGAGGTAGGTAATATAAACAAGCTCACAGCAAGTCCCTAGACCTCAGAGCTGACTACCATTGCTGCCTGATTTTCCCAGAATGCCATTGCCTTGTGAGTGCCTGCATGAGCAAGAGCCCAAAGTCTCAACTAGTGTAGTGGGTCAGATTTTAGAATAATTCTTAATTTTTAAAGATTTTTTTTTTGTGGATGAAGGGGGTTTGAGGAGGAAGAAGGCATGTTCTAGGACTACTGTGGGCCCTTTGAAATTCCATAGGTAGCTGAGGAAAAAGATGAAAAATTGTGTGTGTGTGTGTGTGTGAGAGAGAGAGAGAGAGAGGGACAGAATACTAAGTTAGGAAAACCGGAGTCTAGAACAGCATTTGGGTGAGATCTTCCTGAGTTATTTCTGGGACAGAATTAGACACACCCTAAGAAATCCCCAGAAAGTGCTCAGTAAATGTTGGTAGGATGAATGTTGACCAAACCTGGAGGCTCCTTCCATGAGATTTTCCTTCCATCAGTGTTGTCAATAGGAAGGTCTTCCCGCTGTCAAACCCGAATCCCTCCTCTGGCAACATCAGCTCGTTCTCTCCTCCTGCTTTGAGGAGAAGCAGAAGAGATGCTTATATTGCTGTTCTTACATCTCTATTAAATTTGTACATATTAAATTCGCCCTCAGTTTTCCATTTTATGGACTAAATGCCAATTTTTGTAAGCTTTTCCTTCAATAAGGTAATTTCACAAACATTTCCATGTGCTAAACTTAAGACACAAATGTTGAGAAATAACTTACATATTACCACATAAACATAGCCACCCTGAGGTAAATAATGTGCTTAGTTCATAAAGGTGCAGCTTCCTCTTGAGATCCCAGCATCCTGGGCAGTTGGTGGCAGTGCTAAAGGTTTCTGTCTTCTCTCTTAAGCCTGGAAAGAGGTGATAGCTGATGAGCTGGATTAATAAGCTGCAGGCTTGCACTGATTAAATGCTCATTTTGGGGGGAGAATGGCTGAGAGGAGCAGGGTAAAGCTGTGAGGAAGTGTGTAGCGATTTCCCCAATCTGCAACTACCAATAAGCTTTGTGTGCTTAGAGCTATTATTAGCAAAACAATGGCTGGAAAATGTACCAGGGAGAAAATTAAGAAATGACAGGCTTATTTCTTAAAAGTAAGAGAAAAGCTTCTTTTTTTTTTTTAACTTTTTTTTTTAAAGATTTTATTTATTTATTTTCAGAGAGAGGGGAAGGGAGGGAGACAGAGAGGGAGAGAAAGAGCAATGTATGGTTGCCTCTCACATGGCCCTCACTGGGGACCTGGCCTGCAACCCAGGCATGTGCCCTGACTGGGAATCGAACTGGGACCCTTTGGTTCCCAGCCCGTGCTCAATCCACTGAGCTACACCAGCCAGGGCGAGAAAAGCTTCTTTTGTTAAGATTTCCAAATAGAAAGTTTCAGTTTGGAAAGATCCATCAGCCTTAGTGCCCAGGTCAGGAAAGCGAATGGGCAGTGTCAGCTCTGGTTCTTCCAGCAGGATCTGGGCTTGGTCTCAGGGGCCCCCGCCCTAGTGGGCACATGGGCTCAGGGCTCTCTCCAAGGGAGGAGAAGTTCAGTACATGACTTAAAACCCTAAAGCCACCTGTGAACCAGGCAGCAGGTGCTGACAGGGTGGAGAGGACATGCAGGTGAATGGTGGTGAACGGAGAAGGCTGTTGTTTTTAAAGAGTAACAGAGAGGACTCTGGCTGGGGCTCTGCGTCCAACACAAGGCCACTAGCTCTTGCCCTGTGGCTGGTCCGATTGAGATGTTCAGTAAGAATACACACCGGAGGTCACAGTTAGTGTGAAAAAAAGAATGCAAAACATTATTAATCACTGCTAAGATCAACTACATGCTGAAATGGTAATATTTTGGATGGGTTGAGCTAAACAAAAGATACTGTTCAAATGAACGTCACAGTGTAGACGAACCTTGAAGACACGATGCTAAGTGAAAGAAGCCATACACAAAAGGCCACATGTGGTATGATTCCCCTTGTATGACACAGCCAGAGGCAAAGCCACGGACACAAAAGGTAGATGAGCAGTTGCTAAGGGCGAGGAGGTTTGGGAGGGAAACGGGAAGTGAGTGCTCACGGAGATGGAGTTTCTCTACGCGATGATGAAAGCGTCCTCAAATTGATTGTGGTGCTGGCGGTGCAAACTCTGTGAATATACTCAACTGTGCACTTTAAATGGGTGAATTGTATGGTATGTGAACTGCATTTTAATAAAGCTGTTTAAAATAAATACCTCTGGGTACAAAAATATTTATTTTAAACTTTTTAAAATGTGGCTACTAGGAAGTTTTAAATTACATAAGTAGTTGTTGATATATTCTGTTGAGCCTGCTGCACCAGGAGGACTGAGGGCGAAGAAGCTGTGGAAACCCAGGGCCTGCAGCACCCAAAGTGAAGGTCATAAACGCAGGGCAGCAGAGCAGCCAGAAACGCTGTCCTTTGGTACAAGTCAAGAAGAAATGAGGGGTGAGGGAGAACCTGAACTGGAAGGTTGGGGCATTTTGAGGATAAGGGCTACACTGGGGACAGGCCTCTGCGCCAGATACCAGCACACGGGACTGATAGTAGACCAGAATTTCTGGTTTCTCTACAAACAGGGGGCTCTGTCTTCGGTCACTTCTCCAGAAAACACTTATCAGCCCAGCCAGGGGCAAAGCTGACCTGCCTGCAGCTCTGGGGCTGAGGGAATCCATATCTTGACCCACCTGGAACACTTTTGCTTACCTGGAACCCAGCCTTGTGAGCTGCAACAGCAGACCACGGAGACCTTGTCCTGAGGAATGGAAACTTCTGGCCAAGGGAGCTTGTCTGGTCCATCAATGAAATACTATAAACAAACCCTAGTTTAGTTAGAGGCTTTGTGGGATGCAGCTCGAAAGAAGTCTTAGGTGCTTTCTTGACATCTTCTCCACAACCCACGTTTGTTTCCAGGTAAGCTTCCTTCCCATTCCCAAAAAGTACTGCAGTATTTCAAAGGACTGAGCTCAGTGGATGTTGGATAAGGCAGCTATGCTTAGGGCCTCCCCAAAGACAGAATCCTACGTCTTATCTCTGGGAACCAGAAAAACGATTGGACTGAAGGGTGGATTGGGGTGAACTAGTCAGAAAAACCATAATCCCAAAAGCCTAGTTCTGGAGGAGGGGTCACTAGCCTAGAGAAAGGAGAGAAAATTCAAGGCAGTGGTTGTGTAAATTTTAGGCATACAGAGCGAATATTTGACACCATTCTGTGTCTTGTCTGAGCTATGTCCTGATATTTGCTTTCACTGCACTAAACATTAGTTTTTCTCACAACTGTGTATCAGGTTTCAGTGGACAAGGGTGGGTGGCAAGCGAGGAAATGGAATAGGCAAAGCTCATGAACCTGGAGGCGGTGCCTCGGCAAGGTAAGCAGTCCTGCTTTCTTGTCCTGATGAAGCAACAACAGAAAGTTAAGTGTGTTCAATGGAAGCATAGAAGACACAGATGAGGACATTTTCTATATGACTGGTAGCTCCTGAAGGGTAAAGATTATAAAAATTACTCATGTCTGTATCTCCACATTAAGACCCAGCTCACGGTAAGTACTCAAGGAATATTTGAAGGATGGGTGGATCGATGGATGAATGGATGACGAATGGACGACTGGATGGAGGAATCTGACACACTGGATAATTAATATTTGTGTTATGTAATGATTTAATATTTTGGGTGGTAGATGATGAGGGGGAAGGATGAAAAAGAGTTCATTTATATAGTAATAGGGAAATAAATTCTGAAAACTTTAAACTAAAACAAATATGATAGCATTTTTGGTTTTGTCATCTGTCTAGCTTTTTCCAAATGGTGCTTAAATATGTTGAATAAGAGTGAGGGTGGAAAGGAAAAAAATGCCTACAGTTACAGCTCATGGACCTCTCTCTCTCTGGATCTTGTAAAATGCAAACCACTTAGGAGTGGGCGAATGGCTTAATGGCGATGCTGTCAGGGCCCTCGGAATAAATATTGCCTTTTCCATCCCCACTGCCGGCGCTGCGGTGCAGCTGGCATAGCGTTAAAAGGTTGAGATCTCCTCATTCTTATCTTCTGAGTCAGGAGGCACCAGATGGTGAAAAACTTGCTCAAAAAACATTCGAATCATTCATCCCTTATGCCTGCAAGGTGAGGCAATCATTTTGACCAAGGATCTCATTCCATAGGTGAGTTGGCTTTTTGTGTTTGGAGGTTAGCAATCTATATTTTAAGTTAAAATATTTAAAAGTCAGGGTACAGAAAGAATTTCTATCTTCAGGTAGTTCTTTTTTACTGCCAAGTAGTATTCCATTGTGCAAATGTCCCACAGTTGTTTTATCCACTCGTCTCCTGATGGACACTCGGCCTGCTTCCATATCTTGGTGATTATAAACAACGCTGCAGTGAACACGGGGGTGCGTATGTTCTTTTGAATTAGTGTTTTGGGTTCTTTGGATAAATTCCTAGGAGTGGGTTCAGGTAGTTCTATAACAGAGCTCAAAAGGCTCGTCTGGAATATTAGAGGGCAGGGAACATTAAAGAAAGCAAAACCATGTGTTATTTTCAGATTGAACTTAGATCTCTCAAAACTCTAGGAAACTCTCTTATGTGTGCCTCTGGCACGCCAGTAATCAAGGTAGATGTGACCCCTGGAGCGAGAGCCGATAAAGCTGGATTCTTTTAAGAAAACTTTGTGTGATGTCGTGACAGAGATGTGCAGGTGTGGCTGGGTGGGAACCCTCAGCACCAGGGCCCCCTGTAGTGGGTCCCAAATCCCTGGTCCCCATATTCCTCAACTCCAGTCACTTCTGCTCATGAACCTGTCCTGACTCACAAGCAACCAGCAGCAGCTGAGAGGAAATGAAGTGGCAACTGTGTCCAAAGATGATGGTTAAATATTGGAAACAGAAAAGAAAATTTGTTAAAAAAATATGCCATTGTATTTTACAAAAGGCCGTGCAAGATTTCTAAAGCATGTTTAGCATTCCAAGTATTTTCCCTTCTGTGTCTTTAGAGACTGGCTCTGAGAGTGATTTCTTTTTTTGTCTGTCTGTCTGTTTGTTTAACATTTAATCCAAAGAGATTTGGACCCCACCAGCTTTTTGAACAACAGCTTCGGTAGCACTGCCTCTTTGCATCTAGTTCAGGGAGAGAATCTTCAACCATATGGAGGATATGAAGTCTGTAATATGTACTAAAAGATCAGCTGATCTAACTTTATAGGGCTAATAAAAGGGAAGAATTTTCCTGTGCTCAGGTCTTTTATGAATTATAAATAACCATTCACTTTGGAAGATCGCACATCGTAAAATTTTTTTTCACAAATATGCACAAATCCATTTTAAGATCCAAGGAAAAAGATGTTCAGAAGTCTCTGATGTACTCAGTTTTGATTTCGTGGGGAAACATGTTCTTTTACCATATGGATGCTTTTAAGGGGGCCTTCATCTGGGGTTTTATAATGACACCCCGGTGGCTAAATAAGGGATTTCTTTCCTTCTAACATTATTTCTCTGTTATTAAAGGTGGAAAAACCTTCCACAAATAGCACACTATTCGAGTGCTTTAGGGGGTATCCTGGGAATCAAGGTTATGTGTCTGCTCCAGAAATACTGTCTGTAATTATCATTCCTCAGTGGTTCTGAGGATGGCACAGTCTTGGTATTTTCATTAATTTCTTGATTCTACAAGTCTGGAGTGCCTGTCTGCTTTTGAGAGTCAATATCTTACAGTAGGAGGGGTTTGTTCTTATTTGTTTTTGTTTTGTGTTTGTTTTTAGGGTCGCAGGTCTGTCCTCCTCCCCTCCTCTCATAATAACCATTTGCTGCCTTCTTTTGTCTGTGAAAATAAAAAGGCACCAAAGACTAGATATGGAAAGAAAAAGAAGTCAGATATGAGATTCTTTCAAATTCAAGCCTTCGTCTTTCCAATGTATAATTTAATATACACATGAAATGAGAGAGCATTCAGATCTAACAACCAAAAAGGGTCCACAGGCCGGATGAGCACACCGACGTCCCCCCAGTACTTTATTATGAGTGTTTCCAAACATACACAAAGTTGGCAGAATTTTACAGCGAACACCCGGATATCCACCATCATGTGGAATCTACCATCAACCTTTTACTGTTCTTGCAATATCATGTATCTGTACATACCTCCTTCATTAATCCATCTGTTCTTTTTCATGCCCTTTAAACTGTGGGCATCAACCAACTTCCACCTAAAAACTTCAGCTTAATATTTACTTTTTTCTTTTGATGTAAACTTCATATATAATGAGACATAGAATCTTCAGTGTATGTTTTCTGAGTTTACCTGTGTACCTGAATGCCTATAAAGAAATAGAACTTTACCATCACCCCAGAAAGTTCCCCCATGCCACCTCCCCGTCAATTCTGCCCTACCCCTCTTTCCAGAGGCAACCACTGGTTTTATTTTTACAGTTTCATTCTACCTATTCCAGAATTTCATATAAGTGGAGTCAAATAGAACTCTGTTAGGTAAGATATCTTTCATGCAGCATGCAGTTTTTGAGGTTTAGCAATGTCCATGTGTGATGGTAGTTCACCCCTTGTATTGCTGACTGGTACTCCATCGTGTGACTGCTTCACAGTTTGTAGAGTTTGGATACCTGCTCGTGGCCACTCGGGCTGTATCCAGGTTTTGGCTATAGTGAATAAAATTGTTGGGAACATTCTTATACAATTCTTTTTATAAATATATGTTTTCATTCCACTTGGGGAAAGACCTACTTTTGTCATTGCTAAATCACAGGAGAGGTGTGTGTTCAGTTTTTAAGAAACCACTATCCCCCTTCTCTAAAGTGGGGGTGCCGTTTTATATTTTCACCAACAATGTGTAAGAGTTCCAGTAGCTCCACATCCTTGATGATATTTTAGTGTTCTCAGTCGTTTCATTTTATTATTTTATTTATTTTTATTTTTTATTTTTTCAGCTTTTGTCACTTAAGAATGGCATTTATTATTTTCCACAGTTCTTAATATTTTATTGCTTATGCTATTCAGTTGTCCCAATGTTTCCCCCTTTCCCTCCATCCATCCAGCCCAACCTCACTTACCCCACTTCCATAGTCGATCGAACACCATTGCCCATGTCCATGGGTCCTTCATATCTCTAACTAATAGCTTCACCTTGTTTCAGTCAGTAGCCACCTTCCCCCTTCCCAATTACAACTTTAGTCTATCCTATGATTCTGTGGCTCTGGTTCTATTTTGCTCAT
The DNA here is from genome assembly GCA_004026765.1 of Micronycteris hirsuta. NCBI lineage: Eukaryota > Metazoa > Chordata > Mammalia > Chiroptera > Phyllostomidae > Micronycteris > Micronycteris hirsuta. Next base: position 78,193 of record PVJI01002850.1, read on the forward strand.
TAGCTTATTTTGTTCATTATGGTATTTGTCTTTCACCAACTGGCTTATTTCACTTACCATAATACTCTCCAATTAAAAAATGGGCAAAGGATCTGAATAGACACTTCTCCAAGGAAGACATACAGATGGCCAATAGACATATGAAAGTATCCTCAGCATCACTAGCCGTCAGAGAGATTCAGATTAAAAGCACAATATCACTTTACACCTGTCAGAATGGCCATCATTAACAAATCAACAACAAATGCTGGTGAGGATGTGGAGAAAAGGAGAACCTACCGCACTGTTGGTGGGAATGCAGACTGGTGCAGCCACTGTGGAAAATAGTATGGAATTTCCTCAAAAAATTAAAAAATGGAAATGTCTTTTGATACAGTGATCAAAGTGTCTAAAATGGAAATGTCTTTTGATCCAGTGTCTTTGATCCAGTGATTCCACTGCTGAGAATATATCCTAAGAATCCCAAAATACCAATTTAAAAGAATTTATGCACCCTTATGTTCATAGCAGCACAATTTATAATAGCTGGGATTTGGGAAACAGCCTAAGTGCCACCAGTAGATGAGTGGATCAAAAAACCATGATACATTTACACAATGGAATACTATGCAGCAATTAAAAAGGAAGGATTCCTACCTTTTCTGACAGGGTATATGGAACTGGAGACTATTATGCTTAGTCCTTTCATTTTTTAAATGATATATTTTATTTATTTTTAGAGAGGGAGAGAAACATTGACTGGTTGCCTCTCACACATGTGCTTTGACTGGGAATCAAACCAGTGACCTTTCAGTCCATAGGCTAGTGATCAGTCTACTGAGCCACACCAGCCAGGGCAGTCCTTTCATTTTAAACCATCCTGATGAGTGTGTAGTGATATCTCATTGTGGTTTTAATTTGCATTTTTCCAATGACTAAGGACATTGAACACATTGTCATGTGCTTATTTGTACTTCATATATCTTCTCTTGTGAAGTGTCTGTTTTAATCCTCTGTCCATTACAAAAAAAATTTTGTCTTATTTTTCAGTAAGAGTTCTTTATACATTCTGGACATTGGTCCTCTGCTGAGTTCGTGTTTCACAAATATTTTCCTTCAGTCCATGGCTTGCCTTTTCATTTTATTAATGAGAAGTTTTTTATTTTGATAAAGTCTGATTTATCAACTTTTTTCTTTTATGGTTATTGCTTCCAACGACCCAAATAAAGCATATGGATCTTTGTAAGTGGTATTTCCAAAATCTACTGTAGGCTCAATAAAACTCAATCTTCACTGGGTTCATTGTGATAGATGTGTCTGTCTAAAGAAACATCCATTTACATGCATATTGGGAACATCCGAGGAAAACCTGGTAATCTGTAAATACTCACTCTCAAGAGCATCCAGAGAATGAAGCAACCTTTCCACTTTGCTATATAATAACAAGCCTTCTGTTTAATTTGTGGAAAGAGTCACCACCAATAAAACCACCTGGTTATGGTTTCATTATGGTATCAAGTCAGCCCTTCTTATGAGCATCATACATAGGTTTTTATAAATCAATCATATGTTATTGAGAAGTCATATTTTAAATGGCTTGATGTGAATAAATGGAAAGTCTTCCCCATAAAGGCTTTAAAAAATTAAACTCAAAGAAAAAATTTCACAGAAAGACCCAGGTGTCAGGGATGGCATGGGGCAAAATTAAAAGCCAATTGAAAAGGGGAACAGTTAGCAATGAGAAAAGCAGGACCTGGAAAAACGGAGACCAGCTAAAGGGTTGTAGTGATTCTTCAAACCTGTTCTTAGGCGGCACATTGGAACGGACTCCAGTTTTTTACTCCAGACTCAGCCAACTCTTCCACTTGTCAGTGAAGCTGTTCGATTTCTCCCTTTGTTTCTTGTTTGGACCAAAAGGACACTCAATACGGACATGACATTTTGAAGACTAAACTCACATCTTTTTCAGCCTGACTTCATTGCTATCCTGGCCTACTTTCTCTTAGACGTGTTCTTGAGGGTGCATACTGAATGTGGTCTTTCCAACTTTCAGACAAACTCCCTTGAGTGTCTTTCCCTCTCTGATTCCATCTCCTGTGATCATTCATGTTCTGCAACTGCTAATTTAGATGTGGGTTATCCTGAGCCTTTTGCTTCTTCCATGCTCTACTTTTTATCATCAAATTTTCTTCCTTGTTAGAGACTGCGATTCAAGAAAGAAAAAGGGTGAAACTTAAATGGATGATCTTTCCTGTTTGATTGCAGGTTAAAATTAGCAGTTGAATTTTGGGTTTTTATTGATCCAGTAGGTTTTTATAACCTACTATTTTGGTTACTGATTGTACAATTCTCATGGGAAGTTATCTTGAAAGATGAACTATGAAAAGAGAGCACCAATTTGCAGAGCTCTGGGCAGTTCTAACCCTAAGAATACTCACCAATGACTATATGGGTGTGTTTGCTGGGCTGGGAAAGGATCTAGGATAATGATGAATTTCCTAACCCACCAGTCCTCTTCTGGTGGCTTGAGTGCAAAGATTAGATGTGGGTGTTTAAGTTTTTCTGGCCTCCTGGATCTGTTCCTAAAGAGAGCAGATAAGGTCAGGATGAGAGAAAGCTAGGTTCTGAATTAGAAAAATCTAGTAGGACTTCAGGGCCTCTGAAATAAAGATATGCCCTAAATAATTAACACACAAACATGACTGAAGTAATCAGAAGGGAGAAATGAATGGGGTTCAAGTCATAGGACCACATGATGAATTATGTCTGGCTATGTAAGTGGGTTAAATCACTTCCTAAGATGTTGCCAACAGCACAAATATCTGCATTTAGCATCACATGCAACAAAAAGTGAACCAAGAATCCTTTCCAAGTTTCTTTCCCTTTCGAATAGCGATTCCTGCTTTTACAGTGTCTCCATCAGGTGCTTGAGGATCTTGGGCACAGTCTGAGCTAGCTGGGTCCCAGTGGCACGCAGTGCCGGCAGAGATAAGTGGGTACTGTACTTGAACTTGCTGCAGACAGTCATAAAGCTGTACTTTCTGTGCAACTCTTAAAGCAGCCTTGTTGCCAACGTTCCTCAAGATCCTTTTCTGCTCATGCACATTCTTTTTTATACTAATGGATGTGGGAGGTGAAATTTTCTTACACTCAGTCTTGGAATCTTTTATTCTTTTATCTTATTTTGAGCTACTTCAAAATGTATATACATTAAATGCAAAACCTTGAAACCCCATTTCAACCTGAAACTAAGTTCAAGCAACTTGCCTTGATTGTGGAGTCCTTCAGGAACAGAACAGTCTGGTGTGGACAGGGCAAATGGATGACAGGGAGGGGGCCCATGACATTGTCACATCTTCCTTCCTTCTTCCCTCCCTTCCTCCCTCCCTTCCTTTCTTCCACTAATATTTTTGGGTGGCAGCTCTACCTTCTAAGGAATAGGTCTGAGAGCAAAGGGAGAGACGCAACAAGAAGACTAAATTTTCTTGTGACCGAATAAAAACTGACAATAAAAATGCTAAAGTTTGGTGATTTTATTGAAAACTAAATAGAAAACAGTACTGTACAGAAGCTCACCTTATCTTTTAGGCAAGATAATGCTGTTTGCTTGTGATATATTGCCAGAGTTTTATAGGAACATCTGGCTGACTGGCAGTTACGTTCTCTGAAGGGAAGGTTTAGCCATAGCTACAGTCAAGTTTGCTCCAACTTTCCTTAGAACCATGAGGTTTATCTGAATCTCAGAATATCTATGATCTTGCATGATCCAAATTTCCCTTTGAATTAATATTTGTCTTTCATTTGTTTCCTAATTAGCATTCGAGTTTCAGCCCAACAGTGCACTGCCGGAGGCATCATGGCTGCCTTTGTGTGACCCTTGTTATCATCCTTCTAAAGTGAATTCAGAGGACTGTTGCATGATTTTCCACTTTGCTTTGTGGTACAAGGTCTGTGACTGTTTAGTTGACAATACGTGTGTGCCTCTCTCATTTCCTGTTTTTAAGGACTGTACTTAATTTATTTGAAAGGGCGGAATATTTTAAATTACAATTCAGCAGTTTTATTAAGGAAGGCTGTAAAACACAATGAGCAAGGAGTTTTACTTCCTCCTTACAATTGCTACTCCCCTGTTTTTGAAATCTTGATATCCTCCAATCAGTGGGAATGGCTATAACATCTTGAACAGCAGCCACACCATGACTGGAGCTGGAGAAGGGCATGGGATTCCTGAACACTGTAATTCCATTTTTCTAGACACCTTATTAGTACTCGGAATGTGTCTGCCTGTGTTTGATATTGTTCTATCACGTGGAGTCCCCCTCCCTGGGCACAACATTCGGATTGGTTACAGAACACAGTTGCTCAACCAATCAAGAGAAACCTTTCTCTTGAAACCCTAGCAACACTTGACAATGGTCATTGACAAAAGTTAACAGCAACCCCCTAACAAATTCAACCAGCTATGAAAATAGTCCCTGAGAAGGGCAAATGGGGCTAGTCCTACCCACAGAGCACTTTGTGTGGTTGGAGGAGTTAGTGATTTGTGCCAGACCTGCAATGAAACTGCAAGTGGATGCCTAGGCTTGCGTCCATCGCATTACCCCTGTCTGCTGCCACTTTGGCTAAGCTGGCTTTTGTTAGTCAAAGTCAGAGTCGCAGCTAGGCATCTGTGAGGTGAGGGACTGAGGTCTCATCTTCTTCCACACCAGCCAAGCTTCCATACCCACCAGAATATTTTCAGTGGTTGGAGAGGAGTCCCCATAAAACGTTGGCTCCAGGGTCACACTACTCTCTCTGATGCTAATTTGTTCCTTAGCCCAGGGCAAGAGAGCCTTTTCTGAGAGTGGCGAAATACCTGACTGTGGCCCCAGTAGGTGGCTTGCCAAGCCTTCTGGCTATACAATGACCTCCCAGCCCAACTCTGAACCCTGGGGTACAGTTGGCTCGTCTGCCTTACCTTGGGACACAAAGGAGCTCTCACCTTTCTCTGGGAGGTTTCAAGACTAAATGATCTGTAGGCAGACCTGGCAGAAGCTGGGTTGGGGTTGGGGCAGGGAATGGAGAATAAGAAAGGAGACCTGCCAAAAACATGCACGGGCAATTCATAGGCAAACACGTATTCCCACAAAGACATAATAGCTGTGTGTATATGATACCCTCCTGAAGTCCCCTTACTTGATCATTCTAGTGAGTCTAGCCACCTTGAAGGCACACTTCAAACCCTGGCTGAGTAATCCATTGTGCGGTGATTAACTGTTAATGAAGCTGAAAATACCTAAATCATACAGCAAGTCATCTGAATTAATTTTTTTAATGGTTACACAGCTAGACAATTGGTGTCACAACAAAGAAAGACCTGAGGATATGTGCAGATATTTGCACACACAGATATAATGCATACACAGAGATAAATTTAGGCATGAGGGCAAAGGTGGAACAAGGAGGGAGAGAAAAAAGAGAACTTCAGGGAGAGCCACATGAATCCAAGAGAGTGAGAGTCAAGGTAACCTTGTAAAATTACTGAAGTTCATTCAGCGGCCCCCACCCCCACCCCAGCATCCTGCTCCCTATTAGCACCACCCTGCAGGGCCTGTCCTGAATTTAATTTTCCACGGGGAGTGGGGGAACCATTGCCACTCAGTCAGTTTAACTAATCCCTTGGGATTATAAATTGATAATGACTTCAAGTTTTAGCCCTCCAGGGGATATTGATATTTTTTTCCAAAGGAGCTCCCGAAGGTCCAAAAGATCTAAATCTCTAATGTTTGAATTATAAATCTTTAGAGACTTGGCCTTGCTCAAACTTACTTTTAACCTAGAAATCACCTCTGAATACTCCTAAAGCCAGAAGCACAGGCAAGAAAAAGTTGTGGAAGTGGGGTGGGGAAGTGCAGGGGGGGGCCGTCTGTCCGTGTCTCTGATGTCTTACACGAAGAGGGAGAGGCAGCAGGCTGGACTTCCATGCAGACCCAAACTAGCAGTTGGTGTTAGCATCTTCCACGTCTGTCCTTCAGGGAACTTGGAAACTTTCTGGTGACATGAGATGTGGAAAATTACCATTCAGGGTATTATATAATATGTTTAAAACCAAGTCTTATATAACCATATACAGGCACATAGGTTCTAAAATTGTGGACATTTGCTTATTAAGGCGACAAATAAATGGTTTTCTTCCTTTTTCAGTTTTACTGGTCAAGTTTTCTATGGGTATGAAAAACAACTGACTATTAACGCTACGAGCAACAAAAAAAGCAAGATCGCAATGTTTCTTTCTTGCTCTGAAAGTTAAGACATTTTTATCTACCTGTGAAATAGAGAAAGAAAAAATTAAATTGACATGGTATATAGAACAGTTCTTTGTAACCCGTGATTTCAATGTGTCAGAAGAGCTGTGTAAAATATCGGAAGTGTTATGAAGATTCCTAGAGGGAAAAGGGAAAGGTTCTCACTTAGAGCTAATAGTTTATGCTCAATAGTTTGAATTTGACTAAAGGATAAGCCTGACAGCCTACATCTAGGACAGGGTATATTTGTTTATCTTCAATGTAATAATTTGGAGGTGAAGGCGCTCCTGACATTGAACAATGCCTCACACATTATAGGTACAAAGGTAAATTCTTTTTTTAATTATATTTTATTGACTATGCTATTACAGTTGTCCTGACTTTTCCCCCTTTGCCCCCTCCACCCAGTGCCCCCTACTCCCTCAGGCAATCCTCCCACCATTGTTCATGTCCATGGGTCATGGTATTTAGCTCTCCATTTCCTATACTGTACTTACATCTCCATGGCTATTCTGTAACTACCTATTTGTACTTAATCCCTTCACCTCTTCACCCATTCTCTCTCTCCCCACTCCCATCTGGCAACCTTCTAGTAACTAACTTCTTTAAATTCCTACTGATGACACAGAATTCACAAATATTATCAAAGGAGAAAAACTCTAGAACCCCAATATAGTGAATATTTTCCCCCTCTTAATCTTTAGATATTATTGCTTCTTATTTCCATGGTAACTACAAGACTCAAAATTGCCAAAACTTGAGAGATACTTGAGATGAAAGCCAGAAAAAAATTAACAAATGTTATAGGCAGCATGTATAACAGTGTGGCAAAGTGTTTGAAATTTGGTAATATTTTCTTATTTCTTTGCTTGGAATAATGCAATGATTTTCAGAGTGTTAGCAATAATAGCTTCACACCACGCTACTGAATGTTCATTGAGTCAATTTTATTATTTTCTTGAAAGGAAAGGAGAGACCCACGGGCCTTGGAAGCAATCAAGTGAGGGTAAGATGTTGGAAATTGCTCTCCTGGCAAGACTTGTTGTTAACCACAATGAGGAGGCAAGTCTGGCTGAAGTGCCCTTGCTCCCTCCCTTCCATGAAGTAAACAAATATTTGTTGAGCACCTACTATTTTCTAAGTAATCTGTCCTACATACAACTAAATGAAAAATTACAGCTCTGATAAGGGCTCCTGGGAGACGTGCATGGAACTACTAGAGTGTGTAATAGGCAGAGCTGACAGGTCAGAGCTGCCAGTCCTTCCTAAGGAAGCATGTTTAAGCTGAAGGGGAGGAAACTAGGAAGTGGTTGCAGGGCCCAGGGAGAGAGAGCATTCCAGGCAGTGGGAACCCCTGGACACAGGCCCTCTGGGGAAGTGTTCAAGGGCCTGAAAGCAGGCCTCAGCTGCCTACCTCAGCCTTCCTCCAGAGAGTGAGGGGAATGAACTTGGGGCAAGGACAACTGGGGAGGTGAGCAGATGCCAGGTCATTCCCAATCCACAGCCTTGAGTCTTACAGGGTGGGTTCGTTAAGGATTTTTTGGTCACTATCCATCCTTACTCCAGGGTGAACTCAAGCTATAATAGGAATGCATGCCAGGCCCTTCTTGTGTGTGATGCAAGAATGGCAGCTTCTGGTTCATCTGAAACCTATTGGAATGTAGCCATACTTCCAGATGTGAACCACCAAGTTTCAAATAATTATAATTGTATGAAATACTTTGAATCTAAATCATATTCAAGATATATTATTTCATGTATGATGATTCAGTAGGCATCTCAGTCACCATCATGACTTTCAATTAACATCTTATATTAACCCCTCACAAGCCAGAGTTTCACCATTTAATAATCACCTCTTTATGTGGGACCTAGCTGGGATGCAGAAAGATCTGCGAGAAGTCAAAATAAATGTGACAAAGACTATGCAGATTTTAACCAGATGGGAGGTCCTCATTAAAAACTTAGCTTTTGGGTTTTTTTTTAAATCTTACACACAATTGTAACATGTGTGTTTTCCAGGTTCCAAGGCCACAGCAGATGGGGAGCACTGATTCAGGAAGAGAGACGGGACAGGTGGTACATGACAAAAATTAAAAGCAACAGGGGACGGGCACAACTATAGAAGAGACAAAATTTTTTTTAAAAGAAACTAAGAAAAAGAGGCATAAAACCCAAAAACTTAAATAAAAAAATAAACGAAGGAAGGAAGAAAAGAATGAGAACCATCTGGGGTGTTCGGCTATGGACAATCCTCTTGTGTGCCTTAGTGCATCTTGAGGGCATCGTTTGTCTGCAAGGAGACCTTATGTTTAAGAAGTCAACGAAGTGTGTCATGTTTTAGAAAGATTTCTGGCCTACAAGGTTAAGCTTTTTAAAAGGGTTTTATAGTTGAAAAGTAGATCAGGTTTTTTTGAAAATGATCTAGTCAGGATGGCTCTTACAAAGTTTCTGCATAACCATAGTTTTACTGTAGTATGATCCTGTGGGAGTGTTGATATAGATTTTCAGGTTGAAAAAATACCTGCTACACCAGATTTTGCCGAGACTGCTTCATTTTCACAGGTTATTTAATTCTGGATTTGAATGAAGTCATTGGACGTGACACTTTTATATCTAAATTGTCATAATGTAATTCTTGATAAGGAATAAGTTCTTGAATATTTGAAAATATAGTAGGTGATAAATGCCCTTAATAAATACACAGAATTTGGCTTTCAAGAAGAAGATACAAATAAGTGGAAGCACATACCGTGTTCATGGAAAGGAAGAATTAACGTCATTAAAATGTCCATACTACCCAAAACAATCTATAGATTCAGCACAATTCCTATCAAGATTCCAATGACATATTTCACAGAACTAGAACAAATATTTCAAAAATTTTATGGAATGAGGAAAGGCCCCACATAGCAACAGCAGTCCTGAGAAAGAAGAACAAAGTTGGAGGAATCACACTTACCTAATATCAAACTATACTATAAGACCATAGTAACCAAAAGAGCCTGGCACTGGCATAAAAACAGACACATAGATCAATGGAACATAATAGAGAGCCCAGAAACAAACCCACTGATAATATTATTGTCATTAATATTCGGCAGAGGAAGCAAGCATATACAATGGGCTAACGATAGTTTATTCAATAAATGGTGTTGGGAAAATCAGACAGGTATATGGAGAAAAATGAAACTAGAACACCTTCTTACACCAAACACAAGAAAAGACTTAAATGTAAGACTCTAAATCATAAAAATCCTAGAAGAAAACATGGGCAGCAAAATCTTGGACATTATCTGTACAAATTTTTTATCAGATATATCTCCCCAGGCAAGGGACACAAAAGAAAAAATAAATAGAACTACATCAAACTAAAAAGTTTTAGCACAGCAAAGGAAATCATCAACAAAATTAAAAGACAAACCACAGAATGGGAGAACATACTCACTGATAAATTTGACAAGGGGTTAATATCCAAAACATATAAAGTACTTACAAAACTCAACACCAAAAAAAATAAACAACCCAATTTAAAAATAGGCAAAGGACCTGAATAGACACTTCTCCAAAGAGGACATACAGCTGGCTGATAGACATATGAAAACACGCTCAACGTCACTAATCATCAGAGAAATGCCAAATAAAACCACAATGAGATATCACCTCACACCTGTCAGAATGGTTACCATTAATAAATCAACAAACCACAAATGCTGGCGAGGATGTGGAAAAAGGAGTGTGGTGACTTTTGCACTATTGTTGGGAATTCAGATTGGTGCAGTTACTATGGAAAGCAGTATGGAGATACCTCAAAAAATAAAAATGGACCTTCCTTTTGACCCAGCAATGCCACTTCTGGGAATATATCCAAAAAACTACAAAACACTAATTTGAAAGAACATAAGCACCCCTATGTTCATTGAAGCATTTTTTACAATGGCCAAGATAAGGAAGCAGCCTAACTGTCCATCAGTAGATGAGTGTATAAAACAACTATGGGACATTTACACAATGGAATTGTACTTGGCTCTAAAAAAGAAGAAAATTTTACCCTTTGCGACAGTATGGATGGACCTAGAGAACATTGTGCTAAGTGAAATAAGCCAGTCAGAAAAAGACAAATACCATATGATTTCACTCATATGTGGAATCTAATGAACAAACCAATCTAACGAACAAAACAAACAGAATCATAGATGGAGGGCAGGATGACAGCTCTTGAGGGGGGTGGGTTAAGGTGTACAGGCATAGAGCAAGAAAGGAAAAGGCCATGCAGGGGAGGGAGGGAGTGTGGCAGGGGTGGGTTAGGGGCTGGAGGGATTAAGCAAACAGGAAAAAGGAAAAGAGTGTGGTGATTGCTGGAGGATGCAGGGTATAAGGGGACTAATGGTAATGGAAAAAATACAGTAAAGATGAAATTAAAAAGAAACATTTAAAAATAAAATAAAATTTAAAAAAAGAATTGGGCTTTCACATTATAAACTCTATTTTCCATGCTTGTCTCTTAAATGCATGTAATCTTTATCTAGGATAAGGTGCCCCCTAAAGTTATGTGCTTGTCTGACTTGTACATCTTTACTTCCTCCAGATGATGATAAGAATAAACAAAATATTGTTTGATCACCTTGGAAAATTCTCATGCTATATTTTTTAAAATGATTTGGGGGAATGACACTTTCTGCAAACATATCCTCTATACATGTCAGAGCATCTTTTGTCTCCCTAGAGAATATGTCCACACTGTAATATTTAATTTCTTAAATATGTTTTTCATGTGCCATCTTACCTATCAGAGATATCTGCAAAAGAGTGATGCTATTTTGAGGAAATTGTTAATGTTCTCTATAATGATCCTCCCACAGTGCTACTTTTTCAGTGTTTAAAAATGGGAGGTTTTTTCCTCCCAGGTGTCAGAGGTAAATAATATGAAAATAAATATTGTCATGTTACCCAATTAAATAGTATTCTTGTGTCTATCTTGTGGCAAACTTTACAAAATACTTAGATTATTACTTTAATACTTAGTTATTAAAAAGGGGAAAGACTAAAAGCTATAATTAAATGTGGCATTTCCTATTTCTTCTAGCACTCTGAGGTTCTAAGCTAGTTTGGAGGCCTGGTAAACATTCTGGTTCTGAGATGATTTTCATTTGATGAGACCTTCACCACTGCACTTTGGATTGACATGATAGCAGAACGGCACTAGTCTGGTTAGTTTTCACAATACTGAAATTGTACACAGACTACATTTACACTAAAATATTTTTCTAAAAATGAGTAAGAGTAAGTTATCTAATACTTTACAAAAACAAACACCTTTACCTCTCCAACTTACAAATCTGAAGCAACTTTATTTCAAAGCAAATTGCCAACCTGCTTTTTTTATATGTGTGAGACATAATGATTTATTTTTCAAAATTCTAGATTGTACCTTTATTTTTTTCAATATACTTTTTGATTATGCTATTACAGTTATCCCATTTCTTTCCCCTTTATTCCCCCCTTCTCTGCACCCCTACTCCCACCAGCATTCCCTCACTTTAGTTCATGTCCATGGGTTGTACATGTAAGTTCTTTGGCTTTTCCATTTCCTATACTATTCTTAACCTTCTCCTGTCTATTTTGTAACTACTATTTATGCTTTTTATTCCCTGTACCTTGTTCCCAGTTCTCCCTTCTCTCCTTCCCCACCAATAACCCTCCCTGTAATCTCCATTTCTGTGCTTCTGTTCCTGTTCTAGTTGTTCGCTTAGTTTGTTTTTATTTTTGTTTTTAGGTTCAATTGTTGATAGTTATGTGTTGTCATTTTACTGTTCATATTTTTGATCATCATCTTTTTCTTAGATAAGTCCCTTTAACATTTCATACAAGAAGGGCTTAGTGGCCCAGCTGGTGTGGCTCAGTGGATTGAGCACGGGCTGGGAACCAGAAGGTCCTGGTTCGATTCCCAGTCGGGGCACATGCCTGCGTTGCGGGCCAGGTCCCCAGTGAGGGCCATGTGAGAGGCAACCATACATATTGCTCTTTCTCCCTCCCTTCTCCTCTCTCTAAAAATAAAAAAGAAAAAAAAAAAAAGAAGGGCTTGGTGATGGTGAAATTCTTTAACTTGACCTAATCTGGGTAGCACTTTATGTGCTCTTAGCTTTGCTGGATACAGTAATCTTGGATGTAGGTCCTTGCTTTTCATGACTTTGAATATTTCTTTGCAGTCCCTTCTTGCCTGTAAGGTTTCTTTTGAGAAATCAGCTGATGTTCTCATGGGAATTCCTTTGTAGGGAACATTCTGCTTTTCTCTTGATGCTCTTAAGATTTCCTCCTTATCTTTAATATTGGGTAAGGTAATTATGATGTGCCTTGGTGTGTGTTTCCTTGGGTCCAACTTCTTTGGGACTCTCTGAGCTTCCTGGATTTTCTGGAAGTCTATTTCCTTTGCCAGATTGGGGAAGTTCTCCTTTGTTATTTTTTTCAAATAAGTTTTCTATTTCTTGCCCTTCCTCTTCTCCTTCTGGCATCCCTATGATTTGGATGTTGGAACGTTTAAAGTTGTTCCAGAGGTTCCTACACCTTTCCTCATATTTTTCAATTCTTATTTCTTCGTTCTATTCTGGTTGAATGTTTATTTCTTCCTCTGCTCCAAATCATTGATTTAAGTCCTGGTTTCCTTCCCTTTACTGTTGGTTCCCTGTATATTTTTCTTTATTTCACTTTGTATAGCCTTCACTTCTTCCTCTATTTTGCAACCATACTCAACCATTTCTGTGAGCATCCTGATTACCAGTGTTTTGAACTCTGCTTCTGATAGGTTGGCTATCTCCTCCTTGCTTAGTTTTCATTTGGGACCTATTTCTTTGTCTTGGTGTACCTGTTACATTTTAAGGGGCAGAGCCTTAAGTACTGGCCAGGGCGGGGCAACCCATGTAGCTGCATCTTGGTGCTCTATGTGTGGGAGGTCAGAGAGGGAGCAATGCTGCTTGCTCGGCTCTCGACTGGCTTTCAGTCACTTCTGCTACTCACAAGCAAATTGGGCCCTTCTGGTACTGATTCCTGGATGGGTGGTTTTGTGTATGTTCTAGGACCCTGTGGGTCTCTCCACCAAACTCTCCTGTGAGGCTGGGAGTTTCTCCCTCTGCCTCAACTCCCACAGATTTTTTCAGTCAGAGGTTTTGAGGCTTTCTTTCCCTACACTGGAACCCTAGGTTGCGTGGTGTCTCACTCCCCAGTTGTTCCTCCCAGTTTACCTGCATGAAAATGTGAGACCACCGAGTCCACCAGCCACCGCCTTGCTGTTCATCCTGGCTGTCCATCTCTGCCCCTCCTACCAGTCTGGATGAATGTTTCTTCTTTAACTCCTTGGTTGTCGGACTTCAATACAGTTTGATTTCCTGGCAGCTCTGCTTATTTTTTGTTTTTAAATTTGTTATTGTCCTTCTTTTGGTTGTGCAAGGAGGCAAAGTATATCTATCTATGCCTCCATCTTGGCCGGAGTCTAGATTATAATTTTAAAGGCTTCCATTCTAACAGAATGCAGTGTTCTTAGAAAAAGGATGGAAAGAATTGGTTGGTCGATCAGTACACTTTTTATAATTACAGCAAATTCTAGATGGATATGTCTTAAGGAATAAAACAGTGGGTTAATGATAATATGATGTCAAATTATGATACTTCCTAATTTTGCCTATTCTGACTCTCTCTGCAGACGAGAGATAAAAGAAATCTATATATTTTAACAAATACTCAGGACAACTTTTTCCTGATCTGGCAAGTTTGGGAAATAATGGATAATGGAGAAAATTCTGCCTTTATTGTTAGACAGGCTAACCTTGAATCTCTGCTTGACCAGAATAGAGTGAAAAATCTTTGCAAATTTTTCTGAGTCTCGGTTTCTTCATTTATTTCTTGTAGGGGGTTACTGGGGCACAAAATGAGTTACTGTTTGTAAAGAACCTAACACTGTATATGTACCCACTTTCTTAAAAATATTAATAGTAAAATATTAGTGGTTTTAATCTCTAGAATTTAACATAGCTGAAATGGATCAAATGTTTCCCCCTCTTCAAAGATGGAGCAATTGTTTTAAATTGATCAATTCTAAGTTCCTTGTTCACTTCTTATTTTGCCCAAGAATCTGCTGGGTGGAAATAATTGACCACCAAGATTCTCATGGCACTTTTCCCTGTTATTGAACATGTGGCCTTGATGAAGTGTCATTGATAATTTTTACTTATTTTTAGTCACATAGATTAGAATTCTCCGTCATTCAACTGGAAGAGAGAATAATGCCTCCTTAACAGGTTAACTGTGCTGTTTTAGGCTTTTCTTCCACTTTAAACAACTTATTATAGCTTAGGGAACATAATTGGCTTTGGGCATAATATTAAAAGTATGTCCCAGTATGAGGAAGAGTATGGAAATGCGCATAACTTTGTGTCCATCTTCAAATGACTTGAGGTACCTTAGACCTAATCCAATTCTCATGTCTTGGAATCCTATTAGTAGCAAATTATTCTCTTAATTAGCTTAGATGACTAGCAATAATGATGAGGCAATGTCATTTTTTTCTTTCTGTATGCCTCCTCCTAAGCACTGGGGCTGTGTAAGTTCTTGACACCAAAGTGTCTTTTTCAAACTTGAGTGTAAGGAAGATTCATCTGGGGGGGGGGTGTCAGTTTCTGTTCCCAATTCCAAATTTGTGTGCATTATGCTCTGGGGAATCCTAAGGGTTTCTCTTTCAAAACTACTGCTCCAGGAACTTGATAATATCTGTTGAATTTAATGCAAATTTTTCATTTTTAAATTATAGGCAGGTAGAGGAGCCATGATAGATCTCTGAACAGGACTCCACTGCCCCTCTCATATAGTCTTTTGCCATCCATCCATCCATTCATCCATCCATCCATTTATCCATTTATCCATCCATCCATGTATCTATCCACCCATCTGTTCATTCATGCATCCTATTGCAAAATGCCAGGTGCAGGGGGAGGTGTGTCTCTCTTCTTTGCAGCCATCAGTTTATGGAGTCCTGGAAGTTGATGTTTATGAAGTCTGCCTGAAAGCCTAGGTCTTGACCACACTGGTCAATGTGATGTGGTGTGGTGTGATATGATGAGTCACTGCATTTGGAAAGCTGTAGACGTTCTGTACTTTGATTTCATACCATTGCCTAATGGGAAACATGGGAGCATAACCAGAGGCATTTAGCCCTGATTTGGTCCCTGGAGTAGGGGCCTATTAGAAAAGAGCAATTTTAAGTAATTTAGTAATGATTTCTATGAACACCAGAAAAAAAAAAACCCACTGTAAATACCCCAAAAGTGAGAGGTGGCACAAATACTAGCCAACAAGAACATACTGTCACTTATTTCTCCTTTGGCTCATGGGTGTAGCTGACCTCTGGGAAGACAAGAAGCCTTGCAGTGCAGTGTGGGGCATTTGAGACTACAGAGATGGCTGAGGCATAATCCCAACTCTCAGAGAGGATCTAACCAGGGAAGAGAGAGGAGACGGATAGCTCAGGCAAGTGTAAACATAATCATGATGCTAGGCAGAATGGTATAAATGTCACAGGAAAGATCCAAAGTGGCAGAGGGGCTCCAGGAGATCACACATCCAGGTGGGTTTTCTCAGAGGAAGTGAAATTCGAGCAGTCTTTGGAATTTGACAGGGCAGGAATTTGACATGTTGCAAGGGAAGAGACATTACAGGCAGCAGGGATATCTTGAGCAAATATGCAGAGAAGGAAAGTGGGAATGACTTCTGGGGTACTGGGAGAAGTCCTGTTGGGACTAACAAAATTCCTGTCGGGGAACTGCAAGTTCTGTTGAGTTTTTGTGGGAGATGAGGCTGGAAAGTTGGGTTTGGGCAAGATCATATTTGAGTTTGGACTTTTTTCCAGTAGACAGCAGGGAGCCATTTAAAGGCACTTGAGCAAAAGGATGACACCACCACACTTTAGGAAGCACAGCAGCTGGGTGGGGGAGGATATGGAGGAGGAAAGGTTATACAGACATACTAATGAGGAGGCTCTGCAGAGAGAAGAGGAGAAATAACAGAGCCTGAGCGGGGCTGGGATAGACAACACAGCAAATAAACCTATTTGGGACTTGCAAAGGAAAACAGGAATAAAGCTTGAGTGCTTATGAATAGGTGGCAATGGTAGCAACAATCTAAGGGGAGGAACCTGGTTTCCAAGGAAAGGTGGTACTTTGGGTTTGTGGTGGCCATGCCAATACCCTCCTGGCAATAGAAAAGGAAGCTTGCCATCAGGGAGAAATAACTGAGCTGAAGCAGAGACTAAGGTTGGGAGTGAAAAACGGGGGAAACTCTCCAAGGGGGTGGGTCAGCAAAAATGGAGAAGAGGACCATGCTAGGTTGTAGTGCAGGGTGTACATTAAATCAGTGGCCTCCAACCTTTTTGGCACTAGGGACCGGTTTCATGGAAGACATGGAATGGGCGGTGGAGGTGGGGGAGGGAACAGGAGGTGGAACTCAGGTGAGCTTTGCTTGCGGCCTGGTTGGGTACTCCTGCATTAAACAGTTTGGAGGAAGAGAAACCAGAAAACAAGGCAGAGAAAAGAGAAACTGGAGGCGTTGGAGGGATAGGAGAGAGTCAGGGAAACCCAAGAAAGTAATACCGTTCAAGAGGGAGAGAGTGGTCTCAGTGTAAGAGAATGCAGAGAGGGAAAACTGGGTCAGGCTGAGCTGGTGGCTCTGGATTTGTCTTCACATTAAACTAAATCCTTCCAACGTAGGACAATGTCTTAAATCCAGTCTCTTTGGTTCATTACAAAATTGAGGTCTCTAAACTTTAGACTTCCAAAGGTGTCTATTTTCCTATTAAGTATGAATTAATTTCTTCTATCAACACTTCCTATGACCCTGAATGAGTTAGTTACCCTGTCTCTGGGCACCAGTTTTGTCATCTTTAACATTCCTCTTCAAGCGATTCTATGTGTATATATATGAAAATGCTTGGAAATCTACACAGTAGCATACAAACCTAAGTCCTATCATGACTGTATTTGAGGACAGTGTTTTACTTTTCAACTTACTTTTACTCCTATCATCTATATTTTTAAAAAATTTAAATACTTCTTATTTTTAAGAGGTCCATCTGCCAGAGATCTTCTTCAATTTTCTGCCCAGGCCTTTTCCTAAGCATTGAGGAGGTGCCCAGAAAAACACCAGAGGAATCTACAAAAACATAATGTCACCAAAATTTTCCTAACAAGTAAGGCAGCTATGAAAAGTCTGCCAGTGTCCCGTCCCTCTGGGACCTGCAGCCCTTGGTAAGGCCTAACAAGGGGAAGAACCAAGAGCTGGAGCTCGAGGTCTCCCACCTCGGCCATTAGTGGGAGATTTTCTTTAAAATTCGTAAGCGCTCTATCCCTTTAAATTCAGGCAACGAGGAAGGCAGGTGTCAGCCAATAACCTTAATAGATGCGAAAGTGCCAAAGGAGATAGTTTATCTTCTACAATACCGATAGTATCAGTAACATGGTTTACAGTAAAAACAGAAGGTGGGGCATTGAGTAAAGTTTTCTCTAACGTGCTAATTAAGTCCGTGGCTCCTGCTCAGATTTGACCGAACTCTGCGGAGCGCAAAGAACAATGTCCGCAAGGTTCATGGTTCAGCTCGGTACATGCTGCTTCTTTGCCAGCGCCCTCGCGCCAGCGAGCTGCGCTCTTCACTCGCTTTCATTCGCTTGCTCCCCACTGGCTTCCTATCCCAAGGAGGATGGGCCGTTCTTGTGCCGCCAGGGCGTCAGAGAACGCGGCGCGCGGCCGGAGCTCCTCGGCTCTCTGCAGTTCCGCAGCCGGCGCCAAGCCGGGCCGCCGGTCTAAGTGCGCACTGAGAGCGCTCGCAGCCGCCGTCCGCCGCCGAACGTCCCGGGCGCGCCGTCTGCAACCGGCTGGGCTGTGCGCGCGCTCTCGTGGGGCGTGTGCGCGCGCTCCCGTGGCGTGTGTAGTCACAAAGGTGTGTTTGCTAGATCCACAACCCGAGTGTACCCTCCACTAGGCTTGGAGCAGGGTCTCGGCGGCACGGCCGCAGGAGAGTTGAAAGCTGGGTCAAGTTCTCCAGCTCCGCGCTCGGATGAGGGAGCGCGAGGGCAGGGCGACCGCGGCCGGCTCGGAAGGCGTGTAGCCCAGCTGCGGGGTAGGTTTCTAGCGCTCTGCGCGTTTTCGGACACTTCGGCAGGCTCGGCCAGCAGCCCAGCCCCCGGGACCGGGAGGACAGGGGACTCGGGGCTGCGTGCGCTGCAGACTTGCAGGTCAGCGGAGCGGGCGCTCTCCTTCCTCACCCAGGTCTACAAAAGTGAACTGGAAAACAGCCGCCGAGAGCAGCCTCCGCCTTCTTCCCCCGCGCCGCCGCAGCCCGGGCTGGGAGTGGGGGGGAGTTCCCCCAGGCTAGTTGGAGGGGAAGCGGACAGCCAGGCGACTACAGCCGCACCTCCTCCGCCTTCCTCTCCACCCCTCGTCCCCTGGGCTCCACGCCGCATTTCTTTGTTTTGAAAGCGCCTCCTCCGCCCAGAGGCTTTTTTCCCCTGCGGGCTAGTTCTGACGGGAGGGGGGGTGGGGCCTTGGCCCGCGGGCCCCGCCCCCCACTTAGCCCGAAGCCTTCTCCGGGCTCATCCCCTACATTTCCCCTTCCATCCCCGCAGCAACCCACGAGGCGCGCCCTCACTTGCGAGACATCAGGAGGAGGTAGGGAATTGGAAAGGGAAGTTGAGTAAAAGGGGGCGCCGAGACCCACCCACTTTGGGTCAGGTCCCGAGGCCCGCCCCTCCCGCGGGAACCCCACCTGAGCCCCGCCCCACCGCGTCACGGAAGCCTGACATTCTCACAGCCCACCGGCACCCAACCCCGCCGCCCCCGCTACCTCCCGTGTCAGCCGAGTGCTCTATTTATGTTTCTGCCCAGCGATTTGCATAGGCCACGCCCCTGGCCCTAGGTCCCCCTATTGCTGCCCCGCCTCAGCCTTGACGTCACGGTGGAGGCCCCACCTCTTGTGTCCGTACAAGGAGCGGCGGGCCCTAGATGGCAGCGTGGCGTCGCGGCGGCGTGTGCGTGTCGCGCTTCCTTGTGCCGTTTATAGGGTCCCGGCACTTCCGCTGTTGGGTTAGAAGCGGCGCGGTCATGGCGGAGCGCGGACAGCAGCCTCCTCCCGCGAAACGGCTGTGCTGCCGGCCGGGCGGCGGCGGCGGTGGCGGCGGCGGCGGCGGCGGCGGCGGCAGCAGCGGCGGCGGCGGAGCGGGTGGTGGCTACAGCTCTGTCTGTCGGCCGGGCCCGCGGGCGGGCGGTGGGACTGCGGCGGTGTGCGGGGGCGGTGCGACGCTGGGGTTGCTGCCGCCGGGCAAGACCCAGAGCCCGGAGTCGCTGCTGGACATCGCGGCGCGCAAGGTGGCGGAGAAGTGGCCGTTTCAGCGCGTGGAGGAACGCTTTGAGCGCATCCCGGAGCCGGTGCAGCGCCGCATCGTCTACTGGTCCTTTCCCCGCAGCGAGCGGGAGATCTGCATGTACTCGTCCTTCAATACCGGCAGCGGCGCCGCGGGCGGCCCCGGCGACGACAGCGGCGGCCCCGGCGGCGCGGGCGGTGGTGCGGGCGGCGCGGGCAGCGGCAGCTCCTCGTCTTCGCCGGCCGCCACCTCTGCCGCCGGGGCCGGGGTCCCGTCGGTGGGGGCCGCCGGCTCAGCGGACGGTGGCGACGAGACACGGCTTCCTTTCCGCCGGGGAATCGCGCTGTTGGAGAGTGGCTGCGTCGACAACGTCCTGCAAGTCGGTGAGTCACGGGGCAGCCTTGGGCCGGTCGGTCAGTCCGTCAATCCCTCGGGGGCGGGGCGCCTGCCCCCTCCCCTTCGTCAGCCCCTCAGCCCGGCTTGCGCCCGTACCCCTGGCCGGTGCCCTCACTGGCTCGGACGGTCCTCTCCAGCGGAGCGCCCATTTCCTTCCCGCCCCTCCCCGCCTCCTGTCTCCCCGGACGGGCCAGCGCGAGTGGGAAATGAATCAGCAGGACGCGCCCCGCGGCGGGGTCGGCGGGGTGGGTGTCGGGTGCCGGAGACCCGCTCCGTTCCCCGCCCACCTCCCGAGGAGCACATCCTGGAGAGCTGCTCGCTTTTCTAGGGGGTTGGATGTGGACAAAGGCGCCGGCGGACTGCCGGGCTCTGGCACAGGGTGTGTGGCGGGGCCGTGCGGGGCGGGGGAGGGGGCGCGGGCCGCACAGACAATGCCGGTCGGGGCCGAGCCGCCGGCCGGGCTATGCTCTCCCTCTTCTTTCCTGTTGTCTGTCGTTCGCTCCTCTTTCTTTCTCCTTTTTTCCCTCCCCGCCCCTTCGTTTTGAGGGGAGGGGAAAACATTTTCATGCCACTTGGCGGCCGCTCCTCTTAGGGCTTCGACGGGCTGGCGGCCGCGACGCTCCGGGGTCGCTGCGGCGTCTGGTCTGGCCCAGGCGTGCTCCGCTGGCGGCCGGAGGATTTAAATGTCTTTCCCTCTCTCCATTTAGCCTGTTTCGGAGTAGCGCTGGAGGGAGGGGGCGGCTGGCTGTACCCCTCTCGTGAGGGAGCTCTTGCCCCCAGGACACCCCGAATTAAATGGCGCGAGTCTGGAAAGGAGCGGCTGGCGCTTCCCTTTTCTTTGGGGCAGCGGCGGTGCCCGGGGGCTGTTGCTGCCTGAGTTTGGATTGCGCTGGGTGGCCGGGTGCGCGGTGCGAGCCGGGGAGCGGTTACGGGCTTTACGCTCGCTGCCGGCGGCTGCTGGAGCGCGAGGCCGAGGGGCTCCGCGGCAGTCGGGCATGACCCCCCACTTTGTTCTGGTTTTCAGGTTTATTTGTGCCCCTTTCAGTTTTCTGTCATCCTCCGAAAAGGGGAAACCAAACAAAAGAGTCTCTATTTCTTTTCAGGGCTTGTAAAGTAGAAGATATTTGACAAAGGCGAGAGAGGACTTGTGATTTAAAGCTGTACAGCTCTCTTTTCTCTGACAGACCTTGAGAGTTTTCTCAAATACCGAGTTTAAAAGCTTTCCCTGTCCCCCCACCCTAACCCCACCCCAGGGTTTTTATTTTTTCTCCCCCAGTGCAGATAGCTTTTTCAGCCATAGCGATGGGGATGTTTGACCTGATGGAAAAGAACAATGCTTATTAGTGAAAGTATTCCGTCCTCATATTTTTCTCTTGATTGCAAATGGCATATTTTCTACTCCCTACCCAATTGCTCTGTACTTTAAATTGTAGCGGTGAACACGGTACCTAACGAAGGTGAAGAGGTTTGGACGCATCAGTCTCTGATTTTTAATTCTTCCCGTAGTCAGGTCCTTGTATTTTTATCTTTGGGAGTTAGGTGGGGATCTGGATAGGGGCCCCAAGAGAGAATTGAGATTTGTTTTATCGTGCCTGGTTAATTTGAATTGTAATACAGTCTGCAAATGTGATTTTCTGCATGGTCATTTATTTCCAAAGGCATCCCCCAGTGTTGCCTTTTCTAGGTTCAGCATCCTTTTCTTCTGTCTTAAAGGGGGTTCAACTTTTGAGGCTACCTTTTAAAAAATCTCTAATTAACATTCTTTCAAGTTTTTTCTTGTTTCCTGCCGGGTTGAACGGGTTGAAAGGCATCTATGGGTTCTCAATATAACCAAGTAGAGTTTGCGAATTTTTATGGCTTGGCTGGCAACGTTGAGGTTTTTCTTCTCCTTCTGTGCTTGATTCTGCTTGCGACCAATAAGGAATGACAGGAGAGCACACAGGGAGGGTTTCTTGGCTGATTGCATTTAAACCAGGAATTCATTGTGAAAATAAAGCCAAAGAGTGATAAATAAAAGATGCAATCTTCTGTAGGAGACAGACACACAGCGTGGGCTTTGCCTGCTTTCATCAGTGAAGAGGCCTGGGTGAGTTGTAAAAGAAAATAGTAACTTTTTGAATAGTCCCCAGAGGGGAAGGAGACCACTGAATGGAGTTGGCATTGGTTCATGTGAGGTAGGATGATGATGCTTACAGTTTTGAAGAGTTGACCACTCCTTCGGAAATGCATTCATGCTAAGCTGCAGAAATTGTGGAAAATATTCGCTGCCCTATACCTAGTTCTGCCAATTTTCTTCCAAGTTGTGTTCCTTGTGCCAGTCAGCTTAGAGATAGAAGGCTGTTAAATGCCTGGGAGCTGGCCCTGTGAGAGAGAAAACGTATGACCAGATTTTTTTTTTGTTTTTTTTTTGATGGAGAGTGGATAGATTAACCGTCTAATTTAGCTCTAAGTGGTGGTTTGAATTGGTATAATAACTCAAGAGGCTTATTTTATAATTTTGTGATTTGAGGTAGAACTTTTTTTGCTTCAGAACTTGAAATGGGAAAGAACAAAGTACAGTGTAGATAGCATCATAAGCAATTTTCTGGTATTGCAAGATTACAAGTTTGTATAGGGAGTATTCACTGACTTCTGTAGAGATGGCTAAATTATAGCTACAATAGGGAAAATCTAGTTCTTGGACTTTATTTTACGTTTGCGCTGTTGATTATTTAAGGATTAAGGGACAGAGAATTGAAACTTACTGGAAATTGAACATACATGGTAGTTATTTTTCAACTCCTAGATTCTAAGAAGACATTCAAAGGAAAGAAACTTCTGGTGTGGTAGTTGTAATCAGTATTTAATTGATGCAGAGCTCTCCAGCAGTTGCTTATAGAAAGTTTTAGATGAAGGGTAGTTGGCTTATTTTTGTTAAATGAGAATATACTGGAGCTATTGTTGAAGATGCTTGTATGTAAATATTGTTGATGTCATTTAAGTAATGATTTAGAAGCTACTTAAAAAAATTTCCCCAGTATTTGCCTGGGAAAGAACTTCGTAATATGAGCTAAAATTTGAATTATAAACAAAAGTACATAAATGCAATTGTATAAAAATGCCTAAAAATTTCTGCAGGACTGAAAACATGATAAACCAAGTAAAACAGCTAATTGGGGCAAATATTTCTAGCATGTTTGACCAAAAGCTGACAGAGAACTCCAAAAAATTCTTAAAAAAAAAAAAAGAGAGATGAATAACCCAGTAGAAAATGGTAGCATGTTTCACAAAGAAATGCACATGATTAAATGTACCTCACTTTACTTTCTTATAAAGAGACACAAGTAAAAATAACATGCTATCTTTATTTCTCACATTGATGAAGACTAACTAGATGTGTAGGCAGTACTCAGAATGGATGGAGGAGGTGGGAGCAGAGGATGCTGCATCCCTGCTGTTTGGGCACAGTATTTTTGTGTCATTTCTAGGAATTTATACTCTAGATATACTAACATTAGTGCACAAAGGTGTTCTGTACAGTGAGCAGTGCTCATTGATTGCTGTGTGGTTTGCAATACTGAAAAGCTTGGGATCGATCTACACTATCAGAAGGGAACTGATTAAGACGTACTCATGGACTACTATGCAACCATGGAAGAAACTGAAGTAGATTTATACATACTGACAAGAAAAGGTGACCTGAATATTTTGTTTTAAAACAAGCCAATTGTCCGTATAATATACTGCGACTTCTGTTTAAAACAAGTTCTGTTTAAAACATTGAATAGTGGGTATTTTTGGAGAAAGGCAGTTAATTGAATGGGCAAGGTTTTGTGGGGAAGTTTACTTACAATTTTATGTCTGCTTTATGGTTGGATTTTTCGTAAAACTAGAAGCTTATATTTTTATAATACAAATCTTAGAAAAATTACTCTTGTGTTTTTAGTTAATTTCTGTTTGTGGGTGTGCATGTGTGTGTTCCCTTTCTGAAGACCCAGTGGACATTCAATTTTATTTGGCTTTGAAACACAGTTTCTTTATTTGTGACTATAATTTTAAAAGCAAGAAATCTCTAAGCAAAACAAAACTAGGGTTTTGTATGAGGAAGAAATAGATAAGTTTTAAAAGGTTTTTTTTTTAATGTTTTAAGAAAGCTATCCCTTTTAAAACTTACACAATTAGATCTATACTAACCCCACATCTTTACTTGCTTTATATTTTTGTGTTAGAAAATTAATTTTCTTCAGTGATGCAAAATGAGTTTTGTTACCTTTAAGAAGCTTACTTACAGATACATATGATAGAACAAACTCATGTGTTAAACATTTTTGTAGGATAATCATTAAACTTAACTGCTTTTGACCTTCAACTGTTATTTTAAGAGGACAAATATTCTAGAAAAGAAAGCAGATTATAGGTAAGTGTAAATGTTTTAGAAACAAAGCAGATATAGGCTACTATTTTTAAAATGGTAATGAACTACATGGAACTTACAAAACCATTTTTAGTTACCTTTCAGATAACTACGATAAAATTTTAAGAATGGTGCTTTCTTACAACAAAAAAGCCTAATTTAATTTTCTTGGCTTATTAATTTTTTGACATATCTAACTAAATGTTTAGGGATTACTGTAAATTAGAAAACATGAGCTGTTTCCTCCTTTAAATGGATGGGAAGACTCTATCTCTTTCTGAGTAATCACTATCAAATGATAATTTTGAAAAAAATGTTACATAGTCTTATCCCATGAAAAGTGACTCTTGTTTCTCAATCCTAGCCAGAGTCTCAAACATAAAGTGTATTGGTTATATTTGTTTATTTATTTTTATTTTAAAAATTATTTATTTATTTATTTATTTATTTTTAGAGGGGGGGAAGGGAAGAAGATAGGGAGAGAAACATCAAAGCGTGTGGTTGCCTCTCATGCTCCCCGCACCCGCTCCTGGCACTGGGGAACCTGGCCCGCAACCCAGGCATTGTGCCACGAGGGGATCGAACTGGTGACACTTTGGTTCACAGCAGGCGCTCAGTCCACTGAGCCACACCAGCCAGGGCTATATGTGTTTAAAAAAAACATCTTTCCAGGTTTTGCTTTCATTGCCTGGGGTTCTGCTGAGAATATGCTTTGTATATGGTTTTCAGTTCTTTAAAAATAGGACGATTCCTTTATTTTTTTCATCTAAAAAGGGTAGCTAAAGCAAGCTTTGGAGAGAATGCAGTGCAAAATCTGCTTTTCATTGTGAAAGATTCACTTTCAGCTGATAGGAAGCAAACACTATTGTTAAGCCTATGCTATTTTATATTTGTGGAATTCTTGAATAATTATTAATTTTGTGTCAGCTAATACATATGCATATATATATTTATGTATTTGTAACTACTTTGACATCACAAGTGAGCAGAAAAGGGGACAAATGAACCCAGATGTCATTTGAGTATGGTTACCTCAAGCATATTCCAGTGACCGCTACGTATAGATGCACTATTCCATTTCTTCTTAAAATAATGCTAACAGATGACAAAGCCATTTTTATGAAATATTTTGCGTGATAGCTATTACCAACTTGTAGAGTTATGTAGATTTCTGAGTGAAAAGATAACCTCAATTCCAGCTTCTTCCATTTTGCTGATGAGAAAACTGAGGCGCAGACATGTTGAGTAATTTGGAAAGTTATATTTTGTGTCTGTTTTTCCACTACTTGGCTGCCTCTTAATTTGCTAGGGGTGTTTGGTAAGTCTCAGAAATCAGAGAAATATTCTAGAATATAAATTGTCTGGACTATTAGATTATTTGCTAACATTTTTTGAATGTATAAAAGTATTTCTAGACAGCATTTTAATTTTAGGCCACATTCTAATGGCTTCAGTTAAAGCAGTGATTCTAGCATACTAAATGCATGGTAATGTGAAACATTTTTGGAAATTGTAGAGATGCTATAAAATGAGATTTAAGTTCAAGAAAAGTTAGTTATGATTGCCAACTGTATGAAACTATTATGTAAATGTACATGAAAATATGAGTACACGCATGTAATAATGAATTTACTGAAAGTTTAAAGTGCTTATGAAGAATAACAGAAATGAACACCCAATAAGAAATTTGACTGCTCTGAATTTAATATGTTTATGCAAACTCATCTGGTAGTGTCTGTATTTGACCTGTTGTACATTTTTTATTGTTGTTGTCAGTGTCCTCCCACCAATAAATGGTACACACATAATCTCTAAGATACACTTCATTCATGTAATTGATGGAGCTTCAAAACTTAGTAACCTCTCTAATTTTAAAGGCTTTTTTGGTTTGGGACTGTTTTTCACTGAGCCGAATATGATTTATGGTGAGCCTCCTAATACTACCGCAACAAAATTTACTAATAGTTATAAAAGCAGTTAACACTTTCATCGTAATTAACCATGTGCCAGATGCTGTTCCAAGTACTTTATATTTCTTAACAGCCCTATGAGGTACTTGTATTTTCTCATCTTATACTGATGAGAAAACTGAAGCATAGGAAAAAGGCACAAAAAGCTTTTGGTTAAGGTCACACAGGCTGGTAAATTATGGAGCCAGATACAACCTATCTGGCAGGAACTCCTACTCTGACCTTAATACTGCCTGTGGTGCATCATCATGAAAGAAGATGAACGTAAGGTTCATCTTTAGGTTTATAGTTTCTTGCTACTTTCTAGAGTGTCTTTCACAGTGACCAGGATTTTAAATTGTATTCAAAGCTTATGATTTATAATGTGTATTTTTAAAGTTTGAGTTGAAAACCTGTATTTTAAAAAAACCTTTTATGAATGGATGAATTTCAGCTTTGGAGTATGGTTGTGTGGGGTGACTTTGATCATATTCCATCAGACTTTTTAACTTTTAAAAGACAACATGTAGGCTAGATCTAATTTTGGTATGTATGCAGTGAAGGTAATTTCTCAAATGACATTTAAGAAATCATATCTCATTTAAGGCCCTTTTTAACTGTTATGATTAAAAATTACACTATTTCTTATTGCTGGTGAAAAGATAAAAATTCTTAGAGATAGTTTGTTGGAAGGATGTTAATTGGAAGGATTCGGTAGAACCCACTACATTGCAGCTTTTACTAACTGAATAAGCTGATCAGATAAATTGGAAGAAGCTTATTTAGTGAATATATGTGCCTAAAATTCAGGTGACTCACTGTCTGGTCCTGGCTTATTTAATAGTCTGTTTACTTATAACATTTTTCATTGTTAATTGGTGTCGGATCCATAATGTTGGAAGGTATTATACAGAAAAAATGCATAAGAAGATAGCAAGTAGAACAGGGGTGTCAAACTCATTTTCACTGGGGGCCACATCAACCTTGAGGTTGCCTTCAAAGGGCCAAATGTAATTTTAGGACTGTATAAATGTAACTACTTAACTAGGGGCAAGGGACTCGATGCTGCTGCCAGGTAGAAACAAGGTGTCGGGCTGGATAAAACAAGGTGGAGGGCCGGATTCAGTCCATGGGCCTTGTGTTTGCCACCTGTGACATAGAATGAGTCTACAGAAGCAAAGTTAAATTTTTGTACTTAATTACACAATACAATTTAGAATGCGACATGTGCCATGTTGTACCTGTTAAATATTTGCTGACAGTGACGAGCATTTTTATACATGAAATGTGGGTGTTTTATAATTACAGTATAAAGGGCAGAGCCTGGAACCTCTGCTTGGTGTTAATGGTCTTTCTTGCTAAAGGCCTGCAGAAATTGAAAGAGTAGTGCAATGTATTTGTTATTGGTGAACCTTTGCATCCAGCTACTGCTTTATGAAGATGGTCACGGATTTTATAAGTATTTGTCATAAAATAAACCTTTAAAACTCAAATGCCAGAAGTTTATAATCTGATTGTGGTATGTGAATAAGGACTTTTTTTAAATGTTTGCCCTGTTTCTTTCAATTTTTTAAAAGCATTAAGTTTCCTTAGCACTTAAGATTTTGTACTCTTGCCATCATTTACTAGTTTTCTCTTCCTTCCCTCCCTCAATTATCATCTGTGTACCTTTTGTCTTACACTTTCTGTACTTCCTCTAGACCCATGGTAAAGCTGAGGATTGAAATGACCAATGACTGCTTTGTGATGATGGTAGAATCAAGTAGGACTTGAGCGCAGGAGATGGAATAGCCTCTGAGCCCAACCTGCCTCAGAGCTCCGTTTTCTCCCTCTCTCCTTCCCTCTCTTCTCTTACTGTCCTTCCTCTCTCCCTTCCTTTTTAGGACTTGTAGAAGGGTGTTGGGGGAGAGACAAGTAGGAGGGAGTGGTAGGAAAAAAGGCAAGAACTTGAAAGAGGTAGGAAGTACCAGTGATGAGAATGTATTCCGTTGCTTTCTATCCCTGAAGTTGTCCCCTCCCCTCTAACCTCCCTTGATTTAGGGAAATAAAGCTGAGGTCACAAGGACCTATGTGTTCCAGCTGCTGCTTGGTTGCTATTTTTAGCCTGGCTCGACATCAGGCTGGCACCAGGCCATGATGGCACAGGGCCCGCATGTTGTGGGACTGCTGGCAAATGGCAAAACCCTAAGTTTTTAGGTATCAAACTAAACTAGTTTTCAGACATATTCTGTGCTGTGATATTCTGCTTACCTCAGTTTTTCAAAATGGGATGTGCATTTTTTTTGTTTTTTAGAAAGGATTCATTTTTGTTAGTAGTCATACTACTATACCTTTTTGACGGGAGAAAGACTTAAGGATCGCCATATCAGGCCAGACTTATACCCAGCTCAGCAATTTTGGTTTTGTGGCAGCACCAAGAGATGTGAAATTTGCTCGATTAATTCACTGTGCCTTGGGTGTCTTTAGAGTTTCCATTGCTGTTGAAGTGTGGAGTCTGAATTCGTTTATATAATTATAGGTGTTTTTAAAATACCTGTAATTATATAAACATCAGACATTAAAAAAATATATGTACTGGTTTTTGTGCAGTTGTCAATGTTCCCTTTGCTAACAAAGTCGTGTGTGTTTAGGTTATTGCTGTAGGAATATATTTAACAAATAAAAAAGCCCACTGTTTCTTCTTGTAGGAAGCAGCTAGGTTCTGGTTGAAATATCAGTATTTGGGTCTAGATTTTGTATACACTAGAGCCAGTATTAAGGGGACTGTATTTGCAAACTTAGTTTCAAACTTTTGGATGCATGCATGAACTTACGGACTTAATTGATTATCAGTTGTACTCACAAAGAAAAATACGTTGTATTTGTTCTTGAATAATTTTGGAGAGAAATAAAAAGAATGTCACAACGTGAATCTGTATCTTCGAAAGGGACTTTGGTTAAGCATAATGGTATTTATATTCTCTCCATTGTGGTACACAGAAAAGCTAAGGGTAGCTTAGGGATGATTTTTTAGTGTACTTATGGACTGCACTAAATATGAGTAGAAATAAGGATGGTAATTATCCACTTGTTCAATGAATAGTGGTATAATGTGCTTAGATCTGTTGGATGGCAGAGTAACATTTAGTTAGTGCATTGATCTGATGGCTTTCTTAAGATAGCACAAAATAATTGGCCAAAATAACTAGAAATAGTATCAAATTGATTTCTCTTTCTCACTTTGTCTTTAAGGTAGTTATTGGGTGAATTCTGCCGAATTCACTTTTGTGAAATAAGAAAGCATAAGGTGAAAATAAAACCAGTCCTATTAAAAAATGAGAAGAAGACCCAAATAGGCATTTCTCCAAAGAGGACATACAGGTGGCCAATAGATAATAGAAAAAGATGCTCAACATTACTAATCAGAGAAATGCAAATTAAAACCCCAATGAGATGTTACCTCACACCTGTCAAAATGTCTGTCATCAGTAAATCAAGAATGCAGTAAAAAGGGGACCCTCGTGCTCTGTTGATTGGATGGCAAATTGGTGTAGCCATTATGAGACACAGTATGGAGGTTCCTCAAATAATTAAAAATAGAACTATCTTATGGCCCAGCAGTCCGACTTCTGGGTATTTATCCAAAGTTAATCAAAACACTAATTTGAAAAGGTATGTGAATCTTTCTGTTCATTGCAGCATTGATTACAATAGCCAAAATATGAAACAACCTGTGTCAATTAATAGATGATTAGATAAATATGTGGTATATATCTACAATGGAATATTACTCAGCCATAAAAAATGAAATCTTACTATTGCAACAAATGGATGGACCACGAGGGTATTATGCTCCGCAAAATAAGTCAGAAAAAGACAAGTATTATTTAACTAATATGTGGAATCTAAAGAACAAAATAAATGAACAAACAAAAGAAAAAAAACTTATAAATACAGAATACATTTGGATGGTTGCCCAATGGGAGGAGGGTTGGGAGTCTGGGTGAAAAAGTTGAAGGGATTAAGAAGTGCAAATTGGCAGTTACAAAATAGTGACAAGGATATAAAGTACAGCATAGGGAGTATAGTCAATAGTATTATAATAATTAATGTATGGTGTCAGGTGGGTGCTAGACTTATCAGGGGGATCACTGTGTAAGTTATATAAATATCTAACCACTATCCTGATACCTGAAACTAAAATAATACTGAATGTCAACTGGAACTGAAAAGAAGATTTTAAAAAAGTATAAAGTGAGGGATTAGTGAAAGGTGAATTGCTGGTCTAACAGCTTATAGAAGGCAGATGTTACAGTTAATTTAAATTTTTACGTCTTAAAGTGATTCTTACATTGTGGATTAAGAGCAAGTTGGGCAGTTTGCTGTTACTGATCCAAGAATATTTTATTTCTTTACTTAGGGTAAAAACAGAAATTTTATTAGGAAATATAATCGGAATGTCTTAGGGAAAGAGTATTGATACAGTATCAACTATATTGAGCCATGTCACAATGTAGTAATTATACTCTATGGTATCTTTCTGCAGCTACAGGTTATGGTCGGCATTCCAAAAGTGCCTTGGAGATAGAGCCGTTGATCTATGTATGTATGTTTCTGCAGATGGTGTGTGTGTGTTGTATGTAAAATTTAATATGCATATAACATTGTAATCTGGATGGTAGAGGTAAGTGACTATCTTTTGGATCCTTAATTTAATATGGATTTTATTTAGGGGAGTCTTGTAAAAGACGTCAGCTCCAGCTTAACTAACAAACTTAATTAAAAGCAAAGCCCAGAAGGTAGTTTGACTATTGCTGTTTAGAGTCCTTATAAGCAAAGTGCTCAAATGATGTTCCTTATTGGAACTTGTCAGAGCAGTTTCTTTGCAGTTTTCATGGATCTCTCTTAGCAACTTATTAAAAAGGCATTTTGTCTTAAGCTGCTTCATAAATAGCAGGAAATTCCAAAGTACTGGATAGTATTGCATTTTTGCTTTCAAAAGGACTATTGTGGTAGAGAAAACAGTTTTTAAAAATATTTATTTTAACATTAATTTATGGCAACGTACTTTAAAATGGACAGATTTTTTAAAAAAATTCTTGTTTCAACAGTAATTTAAGTTTCATTCATGATTTTTCGTGCTCATGTATTTTTTATAATTTGTTTGCAGAGTTTATAATACTAGATTTGTTAGACCAAAATTTGGTGATATCAGAGCCAGTGACTGTGAGTTTATTCAAAATTCAGTGTTATGCTTTACATCTGAATTGGTATTAGTAGTTTATAGCTTAGCAGTGGCTTGTCTTTTGATTTGGATATATCATGAGACTTTTATGCTCTTCTGTGAAATTTAATTTTTGACATAATATGGTTTGTAGTTTTTAAACAGTGTATGTGTGTGTATTTTGGTGTTTTGGGAAGGTAGTGGTATACTAAGTGGTGATGGGTTAAACTCAGAAAAGCACAAATTCAAGTGGCCACGTTTGAATATAGAGGGTTCTTTTCCTCCCCCTCTTTCAGTTCAGGAATTTATATTGCATTGGGCTACTTATTTAATGTTGTTATATAAAAACTTATTTTTTACTTATTCTCCTCCATGCCATTCTTCTGTTAAAGGTAGCGACAGTTCAGAATGTAATCTGTGAAAGTTAACTGTATGACAGTCTCTCTTATGATGGTTTTAGGGATGTACTGACTGTTGCATCTCTAAAAGGCCGATTTAAAAAATTCACTCCTTGAGTTGCTATTTCCATTTTTGATCTTGTACAATTGTAGAGCAATTAGTTTTCTCCTTTTTAGTTTAACTTTTTAATCATTTGGAATTGAGCTTTGAACCCAACTCTTTCAAGAAACCTTATTTAATAAGTCTAGGAGTGTCTGTATCCTGACTCTTTCAAGAAGCCTTACTTGATGTATCTAGAACCATCATACTATTTTTAAAAAAGGTATAATAGTAAATAAGTACATTTAGATAATCTGGTTTTCTTCCAGTGAAAGTAGATGGACCTAAAGTTCTACAAGGGGTTGTTGCAGAGACTGACACTGGCCTGATTCATGACCTTTTCTAAACTTGAGAACACAAATGTGGAACTCACCTTTGATGTAAACATTGGAGGAAATGGACAATTTCTTAGGAGAACTCAAAGTCAAATCCTTTTGTAGGATTGCAGGATTCTAAGCATCTTTGATAGAAGGAGCAATGGTTGGCTATAAAACAATTCAAAACATGAAGTACTAACAAATAAATGTAAAAATATTCTGCCGTATACTGTTACAGAGTCATTTTGAGTTTCCCATGTGTTTAGTGTTATTTTTTGGGATGAGAATAAGAGTATTTAAATACAAGGTCTTCTTTTGGAGTGAAAAATAAATCTGCTAGATTGAAAAAAAAAAATTCGGGCAAAATTATATATCCAGGCCAGCCAATTACATAGTATTAATTGTGTAGTGTGTATATAGTAGACATTGAAATGGCACTTGAATGAATGATAGACGTAGATTATATGCCAGTCATTGTGAGTGCTTGTATGAAATTCTTGTATGAATTAGTTGAAAACGTAGCTCTGAGTTCTAATTTCTATTTGATTTTCTGAATCTGAGCTGTATAACTTAGTCTCTAAGAGGTATTTTGAGTAGGAAATGACAACAAGATAGGCAGATTGGTCTTTAGGACTTGGTTTATTATCATCAATACACTTCTACAGATATTATGTTAGGTTTCTTTCTAACTTATTTGAGGGGACTTTTTCTTCAAGCTTCTTAACTTGCTAACAGCATCAGCCAAAGAGCTATTCCGAAAACATTTTTTTAAATCACTGGTAGAGAGTTCCACCTTCTAAAAAGAAAATAATTTGGGCATTCCCACTTAGAACAATACTTTTGGGTTACCCAAGGAAATAACTTTTATTTATAATGCCTCTGAGGAATTAGGACATCATTTTTCATTTTATTTGATCATTCACTTTTTTAAAGAAACTGGCAAAAATAAATTCAATTAATTTTTTAACCTTTTTTTTTCCAGATGACTTGCAAAGCACATATAATTTCAAAATATTCCACAAGATTTTACACATTGTGAAAAGATACTGGCTAATTAATAGGAATGGTTTATTAAGCTGGTCTAAAAAATGCTGATGGAGGTAGGCTTTCCCTGGGGATAGGCTTTGCTTAAGACTCAGTTTTACATAAAATGGGATAATCCAACCAGTTTTTTGAACAGTCATTTAACAATAAGGGTATATTCCCAATGATTGGTTCCTGAGAGGGATGGGTTATTCAGGTATTGGGTGCCCACTTGTCCCATTTGCATAGTCAGTCTTGTTTTATGCTTCTTTTCCTGAAATAATTATGAATTTTTACTCTTATAAGTATTCCAGTTCAGATGATAAACCATATAGTTTATATCTTGTTTTTCAGAAAGAAGAGGGCATTTAATAAATTGTTTAAAGTTATGCTTTTTGTTTTCATGTGCTCACACTCCAGCCTCTGTGTAGGGAGAGAGCAACAGTGAGAGGGAGAAAGGGAGGGACAGAGGAGTTGTTTAAGACTGAAAGGAGACCTTTGGCTTATCTCTGGTCTTCATCAGCTGGCTCCACTCAATCTCTTTCACATAGAAATTACGTGATTTCTGTTTGGGTTCTCATTTACACGGAAAGGAAGCAGTTAATTAAAGATTCTCAATATCTATTGGTTTGATTGTAATGTGTGCCAATATCCCCCTTCCCCATCTCCCATCTCCTGTACCCTTCCTTTCCTTTATTTTTTTTTTTACAATTCAATGACACGTACATTTTTAAATTATCTTTTATCTATTTTTACAGAGAGGGGAAGGGAGAGATAAAGAGAGGGAGAGAAACATTGATGTGAGAGAAACATTGATCGATTGCCCACTGCACATGCCCTGCCCAGGGACCGAATCCTAAATCCAGACGTGTGCCTTGACCTGGAATTGAACCTGTAACCTTTCGGTCTGCAGGACAATGCCCAACCAAATGAGCCACACCAGCCAGGGCTAAATTCTTATGTAATGTTAATTTTTTTGGCACATGTTTATGTTAATGATAAAATTCTGTTTGTACATTTTTAATCATAGATTGATGTTCACAGGTACTGCTCATTTTAGGTACTTGCAGTTAGCCACATCAGTAAGTGTATCATTTGCTAATCACATGGTGATGAGCTTGGAGAAGATGCCTGATCCATCAGGAGACTTGAGTCTCTTTCACTGGGTCTTGTCTTACTACCTGTGTCCATGTAGCCACACCATTTACTGGCCCTGGGCTGCCTTGAGTCTTTACAAAATGGGAATAATCGTACCTGTCACCTCTGTCATGAGGCTGTTAAGAGACTCCACTTGGGAATACATGAAAATATTTGAGTCCTAAATAATTACTCAAAGGGGAAGTATATTATTGTTACGCAGCAGTTCAGTTGTACCTAATTTTTTTCATTTATTATTATTTTCTCTGTGTTCTATATTTTCCCCAAAACCTACAATCATCATGTATTAATTTTGTAATCAGAAGGAAAACATTGTTTCAAAAAAAATCTCTTTATCATTAAAACATTAAATTTCTTTATCTACAGATTAATCTGTTATTATTTTATTATGATTATAATTGTTGGTTGATCCAGTGTAACTGGATATAAACAGAACATATATTATTCAACAAAGTGTGGTATGATCTTAATGTCTTAATGCCTCCCTTGTTTTTGACCCTAATTATTGATCAATTTTATCTTTACTTGGAACTCTAGAATCATTCTCCCTGAAGTGGAACGGGGCTCATAGGAAAGAGGCCTGGCTAAGATCATTTTCATTGACATTCAGGAATAGAATGGAGTTTGTGTATTAACTAGTCACTTGAGGTTTAGTATCTGGGCTTCCCTGAATTTTTAGCATCTGCAAGTAGAGGATGGAAGAAGATACAAATAAATACTCAGTTGCAGATACATTTTCTGAAGTTCTCAAGCCACATTACTGTTTACTAAGGTCTATATTTCCTTCTTTTGGGGACTTGAATCAATAAAAAGAATTGACTAACCTTTTCCCTCTAATTTAAAGATTTACCAGTAGAGACTTCTGGTCAAGATGGAGGTGTAGGTAGATACCCTTTGCTTCCTCGCACAACTGAAAGGAGGACAACAAATTTAAAAACCAAAAAAAACCCAAAAAACCTAGAACTGCCAGAAAATTGAACTGTATAGAAGTCCAACAACCAAGGAGTTGAAGAAGAAACATTCATCCAGACTGTTAGGAGGGGTGGAGATAGGCAGCTGGTGAGGTCCCACATTTGTGTGTGGAAAAGCAGGGAGGAACAACTGGGGAGTGAGACAGACTGGGCAACCCAGGGTTTCAGCGCAGAAAACTAAAGCTTTAAAACCTCTGGCTGTAAAAGTCTGTGGGGGTTGCAGCAGCAGGAGAAATTCCCAGCCTCACAGGAGAGTTGGTTGGAGATAACCACAGGATCCTGGAATGCACACAAACCCACCCACCTGGGATTCAGCACCAGAAGCGTCCAATTTGCTTGTGGGTAGTGGGGGAAGTGACTGAAAGTCAGCAGGAGAGGTGAGTAAACAGCATTGTTCCTCTCAGACCTCTTCCCCACATACATGGCAACAAGGTAGCAAAGTGGATTGCCCTACTCTGGTGAACACCTAAGGCTCTGCCTCTTATAACATAGCAGGTGCACCAAGACAAAGAAATATGGCCCAAATGAAAGGACAGATCAAAACTCCAGAAGAAACTAAGCGACGAGGGGATAGCCAACCTATCACATGCAGAGTTCAGAACACTGGTAATGGGATGCTCATAGAAATGTGATTGAGTACAGAAGCAAAATAAAGAAGTGAAGGCCTTACAGAGTGAAATAAAAATATACAGAGAACCAACAGTGAAGGGAAGAAAACCAGGACTCAAATCAATGGTTTGGACCAGAAGGAAGAAATAAACATTGAACTAGAACAGAATGAAGAAACAAGAGTTCAAAAAAATGAGCAGAGGCTTAAGAACTTTTGGGACAACTTTAAATGTTCCAACATCCTAATCATAGGAGTGCCAGAAGGAGAAGAGGACGAACAAGAAATTGAAAACTTATTTGAAAAAATAATGAAGGAGAACTTCCCCAATCTGGCAAAGGAAATAGACTTCCAGGAAGTTCAGGAAGCTCAGAGAGTCCCAAAGAAGTTGGACCTAAGGAGGAACACACCAAGACACATTGTAATATAGTTACCCAAGATTACAGATAAGGAGAGAATCTTAGAAGCAGCAAGAGTAAAGCAGACAGTTACCTACAAAGGAATTCCCATAAGACTGTGAGCTGATTTCTCAAAAGAGACCTTGCAGGCAAGAAGAGGCTGGAAAGAAGTATTCCAAGTCATAAAAGGCAAGGATGTACATCCAAGATTACTCTATCCAGCAAAGCTATCATTTAGAATAGGAGGGCAGATAAACTGCTTCCCAGATAAGGTCAAGTTAAAGGAGTTCACCATCACCAAGCCCTTAATATATGAAATGTTAAAGGGACTTATCTAATAAAAAGAAGTGATCAAAAAGAGGAATAGTAAAGTGACAACAAACTCATAACTATCAACAACTGAACCTAAAAAACAAAAAAACTAAGCAAACAGCTAGAAGAGGAATAGAACCACGGAAATGGAGATCACATAGAGGGTTATCAGTGGGGAGGGGGAGAACTGGGGAAAAGATACAGGAAATGAGAAGCATAAATGGTAGTTACAAAATATACAGGGGAAGGTTAAGAATAGTATAGGAAATGGAGAAGCTGAAGAACTTACATATATGACCCATGGAAATGAACTAAGGTGGGGGAATGCTGGTGGGAGTGGGGGTGCAGGGGGGAGGGGTAGAAAGGGCAGAAAATATGGGACAAGTGTAAGAACATAATAAAAAATACTTCTAAAATATTTACAAATAAAGTATTCAGAAAAAGTTTCAAGTGAAATTTTTAGAACTTACTATGAACTCTGAAATCTTGGGTGTATATATATTTTTTCTTCAGTTGTGTTTTTGGATGATCTCATAAGCCCTTGTTCTTGAAAAGCTTTGCTTGTGACCTGACTACCCACTCCACACTCTTTTCTAGCTATCCAGGTAAAGGCCTGTTAATGGTCTTTTTGTACTTCTGATGCGTATCAGAGGTTTTCTTTTTATCATTTATTTCCTCTTTCTATGTATGTACACGTATGCATGAGGAAAGTGGACTATCATGTATTTGTAAGAGTAATAATCATCTCATAAATTTTGGGCAGGTAGGGATCAGCTTTTTTTTTTTTTTTTTTTTTTTTTAAGAGAAAGCCTCTATCTTTAAAATTTTTTTTTTATTTATTTTTAGAGCAAGGGGAAGGGAGGGGAAAAGAGAAATATCAGTGTGTGGTTGCCTCTTGCATGCCCCGTACTGGGGACCTGGCCTGCAACCCAGGCATGTCTGCTGACTAGGAATTGAACCGGCAACATCTGGCATGCAGGCTGGCCCTCAATCCACTGAGCCACACCAGCCAGGGTTTTTGTTTTTTGTGTTTTGTTTTTATTTAATGTAATCATTGTATTCTCTTCCATTACCATTTAGTCCCCTTTTATCTCCCACCTCCCAATAATCACCACACTGTTGTCCATGTCTGTGAGTCCTTTCTTGCTCAATCCTGCACCCCTTCACGGTCCGTCCCCCGCCCCCCACCCCACCCCCCGCCACCTCTAGTAGCTGTCTTCCTACTCTCTAAGGGATTAGCTCTTAAAGTCCAGATTGGGGCCAAGATGATGTTGCTTCTACAGTTCCTGTGCAGAACCTTTAGTGGCTTCACCTTTGCTTAGAGGACTGAAGTCATCAGGGGAGTGCGAGGCCTGGCTTGGTTTGGCCTAGACCCCCATCTGCCTCTTGCACATTTTCTCCCTTCCTCTTCAGCTGCCTCTAGACTGCCCTGCCAGTTGCCTGTGCCCACGTTCTTTTTTTCTGCTTGGAATGTTCTTCTTTGCCTAGTTCATGACTTAATTATCATCTTGGCTCAGAGAAATCTGGCAAAGAGCTCTCTCCTTTGTAACCTTAATCATTTTTTGATTGTTTCTTTCATTAGAATGTGTATGTACCTGTATGTGTATGTGTGTGTATGTCTGTATTTTTGTATCCAGAGCTTCTAGTTACAAACAACCCTTTGCACATAGTTGACTTTCAGAGAAAGTTTGTTGAACAAATAGATGAAGGACATGATTATTTTACTTGGGAAATATTTTCCTAACTCCCCAGGAAGAGGTACTGCTTTTACTCAGTGGTTTCATCTACCCCCTGTCCCACAAAGAATGTGTCTGTTTGAAAAACAGTCCAGTTTTGTGTTTGTGGCTGCTTTGGGCCACTCCTAGATTCCTCAAAGGTATATTTTCATGCATCTCTGCTGTAAGAGGGACTTTCTTAGAAGAATTTGAGAAGCTCCCTTTTCCAGGTCAATTGTATTGGTATATGGGTTTATATGATGTGGCCTGAGAAATTTAGGTTTGTCATGTATTTTGTGGGAAAACCCAAATAACCAAAAGTTTTGAGAGGATGGTAGTGTGTGTAGTTAAAACAGGAGACTCTTGCCCACTTGTGTAGGTCAGTTCTCTTCTTTCTTTTTTCTCTTGCATGAGCAGGTGTGTTCCATGATGGTGGGCAGGCCAGAGCTGTGTGCAGGGTCATGGTGGGCCACACAGCAGGCCTCTGTGCAATGCATTTTTTTCTATTTGTTACTTTGTGCATTTTGTCTGTGTGTGAGCTTTTCTTTTTCTATCTTTCTATTTTTTTATCTGTTAATCTTTGGTTCCTTATGTTAATTGAACTCAAAAGTAGAAGGCTAGGATGGTGCATGTAAGAAATATAAAACAAGTATCTGCCATATAAAGTTATTTCTAACCATTAAAGCAATCTTGGACATACTTGAACTTTTTTCCAGTATCTTGTATTCATTTACTATTATATGTAGTTGCAGCTCATAGCACTACCACTTTTTGAGTACCAGTTCCGTGCTTTTACAAGCCTGATCACTCCTCCTCTAGAGAGTACTGCCTTTAGGATGAAGGTAGTATTCTCTTTATTCTGTGCTGAGGAAACAGACATGAGATTCTAAGTCCCTTGTCTAGGAGTCACTTGTACTAGGGGCGGCTTGTCTTCCTGATGTGCATGAAGGAAACCATTCAGAGACCTAAGTCTCTGACACTACTCAAAATCAGCTCCCTGACCTTTGAACAGATTTCCACAATTTCTGAAATGTGCTGTGTTTTAGTTTTTTCTCCATGATAGTAGTAATGGATATATGACCCATAGTACCTTCTTGTTTCAGAGCTAATACTAGACTCAGTTGAAAATGATTTTTTCTTTGCTGGTTTGGTTCACAGCGTTAGATGACATTGATAGTTTGGCTTGGAAGAATTACCATTTTCTCTTTCAATCGGTTCCTTAATTTTTAGTGGGAGACTTGGGGACAGTGTATATAGAAGATACTTCAAAGTGAAGATTGATATAATAGAAGCTCTGTGAGGCAGCTGAGGTGCACCCAGCACTGTTACTGGAAGGCAGCTGTGGGTGCTTCTGGGTTGTGTTAGCAGCTCTATTGATGGAGAGATTTAGCAGTTTGCTGAAATGCTGTGGACATTCTCTTACTACTATATTGTAGCCTAAAGACTTTTGTAACTCTTAGAGCAAGCCTTAACATTTTCTTTACCTCTTGTTTTTGGGAAATGCTTCTGTTTGCAGGTGAGGAAAGATTAGATGTCTTTCTAGGCAACATCCACGGTCTTTCCTGTCTCCTTATTCTCTCTTGTGTGTAACCATGAGACTATATAAAGGAACATTTTTGGAGATGGTTTAATCCACTAGTTTAGGATGCCACGATTTTTATTTTTTCAGTTGGGAGTAGGCAATGTAAGGGTGTGTAGTCCGACTGGCTAATGTAGTAAAGTCAGAACATTGTCCATCCTTGTAAGATGTGTACATTTGCGGCCTGTGACCTCATTCCTGCTGCCACTTATACCCTGTCTTGTAATTATTGAGATGTCTGTGTTTCAACTTTTATTCCATAGTGGGTCTGTCTGCAGCGGTTGCTGTTTATGTACTATGTAGAATTGTCACAAGTTAAAAGCTTAGGAAGTCTATATAACTTGTCATAATTTTAGCACTTTAACTTATTAAGGTGCATGTTTTGATGATTTGATTTACAAAAGTGCCATATAAAAATCCACCTATGCTATAATTGCTGAAATACTGAGTAAGCTCTGCTTTTTATGACCATGTTATGGGATGAGTAATTACTCTCTAGAGTGAGTGGTTTAAAATAAAATAACTATATACCTAAGGTGTGATGCGACACCAGATGTATTTAAGCCCCAAAGGTATGTAATTATCTTACTACTCTTCCACATACACACAAGTATTTACATTTATGCTTATGGCAAGAATTTTATGTGCAAAAGAAAACTCACCTTTTGATAAGTGAAGAGCAGTCCACTGTTTTTGAGGAGCTCAAGTTGTTTGGTATTAGAGGTATCATTTCAATCCCCGTGCATTTCTTTCTTTCTTTCTTTCTTTTTTTTTTTAAAGATTTTATTTATTTTTAGAGAGAGGGGAAAGGAAGAGAAAGAGAGGGATGGAAACATCAATGTGTGGCTGCCTCTCGCGCACCCTGGCCCACAATCCAGGCATGTGCCCTGACTGGGAATTGAACCGGTGACCCTTTGGTTCACAGGCCAGTGCTCAGTCCACTGAGCTACATGAGACAGGGCCCTGTGCATTTCTTTAGGGTATCATTTAAATGCATACATCACTGAATTCTAGAGTAAACCAGTACCAAATTCTGGCTTTCAAATGTTAAGGATAATATAG
The DNA here is from genome assembly GCA_004026765.1 of Micronycteris hirsuta. Taxonomy (NCBI): domain Eukaryota; kingdom Metazoa; phylum Chordata; class Mammalia; order Chiroptera; family Phyllostomidae; genus Micronycteris; species Micronycteris hirsuta. The sequence goes on from PVJI01002850.1 coordinate 119,434, forward strand.
AGAGTTTCTCAAAGCACCATGTTTATGATTTATAGTCTGCCCCTCTACTCAGTGACTTTATATACACCATTTTTGGATTCTATTTTGATCATCAGATGTATTAATCAAAGGCAGTAAATGTACTTTGGCTTCCTATTGAAAATAAGAACTCTTTCGTAGTGTACTTAATTCTTCGATTGTGTATACAGGTTATCTCTCTGGTCTCATTCTACACATCATGAAGAATTAAAGGTACTGACTCAAGCTCATTTGTCCTTTCTACTTTTAATTTAGTATTAAAATAGTGTTTTAGTCACATTAAAAATATGACTGACATTTTTTGTTTATCACAATTCTACCAGTCCCACTGAGTTAAAATGTGTTGCTATTGAGTATTGTAAAGTGGTCAGGTTACATCAGTTTTCCCCTGTCAAAGGACCACATACTTCTGTTTGGGGATTTGGTTTGTAGTTATGACTTAGCTCCCTGTTCACAAGCCCAGGAGATGAGAATTCCTTAGCCTAGGGACCACTGGAGGCCCAGAGTGGCTGCTAGGTCTTCCCTTGGGCTAGAGAAAGGAGAGTTGAGATACCAGTGGCTTTGGGGCTCTGTAAAACAGCAGTACTAATGGTAGCTTACCTGTTTATAGTGTGATTCTCTTGAGAAACTTCTGTATTTTTTAACATAATAGCAGGAGCCAAAAATTGACTTAGTTTTCTTAGTGCCTGAAAACAGTACAAACACATAAAGCACTGAATTCTCAGAAATGTAGTTTACAAGTAATCTGTGATAGTAGTTAGGACACTGCTACTATACCTAGTATCGGTGTCTTCAATTAGAGTGACTGGTGAATTTGTTTACGTTTGTGCTGTCTGATGCGGTAGCCACCAGAGTGAGCATTGGGAATGTGGCTTGCCTGAGTTGATGGAGGTGTAACACATGTGTCAGATTTTGTAGACCTAGTGCGGTAAAGAGAATGTAAAATATACCATTAATAATTTGTTAAAATGACAATATTTGGAGTTAAATGAAATATATGAATTAAATTAATTTCACTTATCTTTTTAAATGTGGTTACTAGAAAATTTAAAGTTATGTATGTGGCTCCAATTTTTTCTTCAGTGCTGATCTTTAGACCTTTTGGTCTTATAATAAATTCTTCTTGTTTATGTATACAGTTCAGCTATGATTTGATTTTAACTTTTTTAAATACTTTGATTTTAACTTTTTGCCAACATAAATCTAAACACCCTATGGTGATTCTTAAGCCTTGGATTCAAGACACTTCTTTAATTGCCCTTTAAATTATTTAGCACTTGTTTCTCAATCTTACATTTCTAAGATAGAAGAACCCTTTGCAAACTGACTATTTTCTAGGTTTGAGACTTTAAATCTATTTCATCTTTATAGAAGAGGTCAGTAGATTGGGTATGATACTTAAAGTCAATACTTTATTTCTAGGTAAGGTATACAGTAAGTGCTAAAATTATATTTACTTTAAAAATAATTTCTTAGAAACCTGTTGGTCTATGTAATAATCTAAGGAAACTTTTAAAATTGAATTTTCTTTTTCCATATGACAACAGAAGAGGGAGGAGTGTTTTCCTTGAGTGTTGAAGTGTTTTTTGGTTTTTATTGTCCAGCGAAAAAAGGAGGAGGGGGCAGACCAATGTAGAACGGCCAGTTCTTTGTTTTGTCAATTGTACAAAACAATCGTGGATCGTGGTTTAATAGTTTCAGCACTACTTGGGAATTTCTTAGAAACGCCCATTTCCACGTTCCACTTCATATATACTGACTGGAATACTCTGGCGGTGGGGCCCACCATCTGGGTTTTAATAAAGCCCCCTAAGTGATTCTAATACATGCACAGACACACTGGCTTTTAATATACTCATTAGGGTCCACCTGGGAAAAGGGAAACCACTCTTAAGTTTTTAAAATAGGAATAAACAAAATAATAATCGTGATGTAATTAAAAAAATTAAAAGATATTTTAGTACCCCCAAATAATCTCAGTAGAGGATAGCCTTCTTAATAGAATACATTTAGCTTTATAAAAACTAAACTGTCCTTTTATAATTTTACTGTGGGCCAGGATAATCTTTACAGGGACCAGCATCTCTGAGTTTGGGAAACTTTCCTTCGACAACTGAAAGAGTATTTTCTGTTTACTCCAGGACTATTTTAACTTTCCTTGAGCCTTTACCAAGCTGTTCTCTGTCGTTAGTGCCACCTTGTGGTAGACATGGAAAAACTTTGTTTCCTCAATTTCTCTTGACAGCTTCCTTGGAACAACCTGGATGTTTTTTTTCATATTTCTCCTCTCATTGCTTTAATGCTTAGTTCTGCCTTTTTTTAATGTACTCTTTACCTTTATTTACATTTTCCCCTTAGGTTTCCCGTGTTCTACCCTTTTCTCCTTTGTTGTTTCAGTTGTGATTAAACTATGGCTGATGGAAGGGTAGTCACACTGATAGCATTGGAACAAGGAAAATACAAGTTGTAGATTTTCTAAGTAAGGCTAGAAATAGTATCTTGAACCTTTTAAGCCCTTGAAAGGGCACTAATGATCATCTCTGCAAAAAGTCATAACATTTCCTTATCCTTTAAAATTTTTTCTAGACACTAATATTTGACTGCTATTATTTGAAACAGTATTGCTTTATAATATTTATAATAAATGAAGCCTAAGAAGCTAACCACAGTTTTCCCCTTTGAGGGAGACTGTTTGGAATTCCAGTTGACTGACTCTCAGAATCCAATTATGTGTTTAATAGTCCAAAATAAAATCTAATACTTATGAATGCAAGTGAGTCTGGAATATATATTTTTAATTTTGAAAGATCTGTGCTTTCATTCACTAACTCTCTTGTATTTACATTCCAGAAATAAGAAAAAAGTTGCAGATAAGTGAGAAACTGGTTTAGTTTTCATTTCCCTTGTAAGTTTTTATAATAGGAAATGCTGCTAGTAAAAGCTTGTGGAGGAGTTTTGTTTCACGAGGTCTGGTGAAAACTGGAGCTGTTGTTTTGTATACAGGGTGCTGAGCTGGGTACTGTAGAGTAGTGATTCCAACATCTTCTTACTTCATAAAATACAGAAAAACATTTATACAGTACACTGGGATAAGAGATTTCTATCTGCTGAACAGCTGTCAGTGGTCTGGTGGGTAAAGACCACTGGCATAGGGGCTGGCAGCCCCACATGCCTGCCCAGAGAGCTGAGGTATCAATTATCTTACAACTTTCAGCTCTCATACTGGAAGCTCTGCTGTATGGAGGGCATTCAAGGGGTAATGAATTTTAGTCTCCTGAGGAACTCAACACTTGGACTGTATTATAATAGTAGAAATGCTAGGGAAGAATAGGAGAGGTTAGTTCTGCTTGAGGTGGAAGGGGAAGCAAAGGCTCTGTGGAGGGTGTGGGGCAGGGAGGGCATTTCATCTAGAGGGATGTTCTTCTGCAGAAGTATAGAGGGACCAAAGGGCAGAGAGAGATTGAGAATGGCAATGATTTCTGATGAGGTAGGGATATAAAATTTGGGGATGCCAGTATAGTGGGAGCTACTGTTAAGAAAGTAGGCAGGACTTGACTTCAGAAAGGCCTTTATGTGACTGAATAGGCTCATGACCTTTGGCACCACTGGTAGTGACGTGATCAGACACCTCCCGTCCTCCGTCCTCCTTTTAGAAAGAGGGGCAGAGTAGAATGAACTGGAGTCAGCAAACTAATAAATCCCTAGGGAGGGGAAGATGCTAATCCTGTTTAGATAAGGGATAATGAAAGCTCGTACCTGGTGAATGGAGATTGCCAGGGCTCCCTGAAGTGGGAACTCCCACATTTTGCTTATTGATGTGCAGAAGTTGACTTATTTGGATCCTGGGTGAAGAAAGGGATGATGGGGCCATTGTCAGAATTAGAGTCTCTATGGGGGATCTTAAAGAGCTTGATTTTAGACATTTGGATTTTAAGGTGCCTACAGAGTAACGGTTGTTAACATTCATAAAAGTGCTTTCTAGGGGCCAGGTACTGATCTAATAAACATTTGACACTTTACTTTTTAAAACTCATTTTATACTTACAACAACCATAAGAAGTAGATACTGCCAGTTAGTGTCCAATCAGTAAAATAGGAAGCACTAGCTATTTTAAGCACAGAAGAATTTAATGCAGGGAATTGGTTACAGTGGCTTTGGAAGAGCTGGAAGAACAGTGTGTTGGGTAGTAGATGTTGGAGGGAGAATGTGTGTGTGTATGTTGAAGGAGCAAAAAGGAGAAGGGGATGTTACTTAGATATCAGACAGCTGCTGCATGAACTGAGATTTGCTGAAGATATTCATTGGTTCTGCTGCTTTGGAACCACCACAGATGCTGCTGGAGCCTGTGATTGTCTGCTGCTGGTTTTGGGGGTACCACCAGAAATAGGAAATTAAAAAAGACATTTTTCTTTTCTCTTACATTGCAGTCTCCTGCCTCCGTTTACCATGGGCAGTATCAAGGGAGTTTGGAAAATGTAGTTTATATTCTTCCAGCCCCTTTTTAATACACATTGGGTTAATACACTTTTGGCACATTGGGTTCTGTTTCTGTCTTCACTTTACAGATGTTGAAACTGAGGCACAGAGAGGGTAATTCTCCTACAACGTGGCAGAGTTGAGATGTGTGAATCTAGGTAGTCTTGTTTCAGAGTCAGTGCTCTTAGCTTCTACACTTTGATCTTGCTTTCACACATGGTTATTGTTTGATTTTTTCCCCCCTTATTGTTGAGTACTTCAAATGAGCAGCTGTTTGCATTGATTTTGCTGATCCTGTGCTTATTTTTCTTTTGATATCTCTTACTGGCTTCAGCTTTTCCTTTTTACCCCTGGTATCTCTCTTCATGGTCACTACTGATTTTATAGGCAGTAAAATGGGATATTTCAGTTTTTATTTCTCCTTGATCTGTTTCTAGCTTTTGATGCTGATACTCATTTATATGGAATTCCAGCCTTGACCTCTGTGATGCTGACTTGCTTCATTTTCTCCTTAACCTCACTGAGCCTCCTTGCTTTTTTCTTCATTCTTTTCCCATTGCCATCTCTTGGCCTGAGTTTGGATTTCAATGTGTTACATAAGAAGCTACTTAATGTTAATTTCATGTTTAAAGCAGGACCAGTGAAAACATCAAGTACACAGCTCATGTACCCTTTCTCCTTTGTGTTTTGTGAAGTCACGGAGGAGTCAAAGCAGGGTCTCAGTTTGTACTCTTCCTTGGGCAAGAAGGAAACGAGGATGGGGACTAAAGGAGAGGGACTCACTTTGGGTACCTGCTGTGTATGCCAGTGCTAAGTGCTTTAAAATGCATTGTTTCATTTAAATTTCTGTTACAGTTGTTGTTACCCTTATCTTATACATAAAACAATAGACTCAAAAGCCCCCACTTATCTGTTAAGTGAAGGACCTGGGCAAGATAATATATAAGACCCATTTCAGTAACACTATGATTCTGTCACATACTGGTTGTCTTGAGCAGTAGTTGCTTCTAATATTAAAAAAGGAAGTTACCATTCCACTCTAGGAAACACCCTGTTTTTAAGACCAAGAGTACCAACAATTATTTGTAGAAGTTATGAAGTAGGGCAAAGGCATTTAAAGTGGTCACAGTGATAGATCTTCATATAAGTTTTAAGGAGACACCGATTACCTTCAAAATAAGGCTGCTGCCCAGCACATTAGAGGCCGTGGCTTTTATTAACAGAGGCTCAGGATAATAGCTTTGGAACAGCTCCTGTCTATACAAAGGACAACCTTATGATTCCATTATACTTTCTGTTGAGAGCATTTGCTTTCCAATTATTAATAAACCTTTCTTTCCTTGTGAGGAATTTAGTGTTAGATTTGTAAGAAGGTAATAAAAAGTATATTTTAAGGACAAGATGCACTGCAATATGTTTTGACATCTGCAGAAAGCCAATGGACAATGATAAAAGGGTTAACTACCATGTAATTTACCCACTTGTTGTCTTCAGACATGCAAATAGAGGATTTAAGTGGTTACCAACATCCTCTTTTGGTATTTAGCACCTCCCATAAAATATCTTCAGGCAAGCATTCCTAGATATATATACATATATCAGCAAAGTACGTTTCTAGGCTCTTTAGCATCTGTTCTACCTTCTTATAAACATCCTCCAAGACTTCCTCATTCACACTTATTTTTAAAAAATGGAGAATTGAAAGGGATATGCCTCTTTTTTAACTTTCCATTTTATTGGCTTTTCCTGCATTGGAGGATGCCAGCACAGGGAACATCAGCTCCCTGGTTTTCCTGTTACCTTTCTTCATTTGGTTTTGGTGGTTCCTCCTCTATCTAGCCTCTGAATGGTGGTGCCCCCAGCTAGGCTCTTTTCTCCTTTCTCATTCCCTTTTTACTAGATGATGCCAACCACCCCCAAAGCTTTCTACACCATCAAGTAATGATGGCTCCCCAGTTTTTGTTTCCAGACCTGACTTCTGTCCTGATTACTTACTGCTTATGTCTGCTTTGGTCTGGCAGGTATTTCAAGCCATATATATAGACTGCCATCCTTGCTTCAAAATAAGAACTTTACATCACAACCCAGTACACATACATTACCATATGTAACATAAACAAAAGTTGCATAAGATGATAATTACCCCTAAAACATGCATACCGTGCTTGCTGATGTTTTCAAAAGTGCTCTGTTTTGTTTCATTACAAAATCTTCTTTGTGATGGCATAGCATTGGGTCACTGCCCTATTAGTGGATCATGACCCGCTATTTGAAAATAACTGTTCTTGAGCCATCGTAGATGTGTTAGAGGTATTTTAGGTTGTGGGGAGCCTGCCTGTGTGTTGTTTTAGCGTACAGTAAATAATTATAACATGAAAGAAGACATGAACAGATTCCTTGCTTTTCCCTGTATCAGGAAGCCAACATTTCTTGGGCTCTTAATCTAGGTCATTGTTAACCTAACCACTAGCTAGATATGACCCCTCTAAAAATTGCCTTTTTGCCCTTTCCCTGTCTGAGCAAGATTTGAATAAATGGAATTACTAATGATTGTAAAAAGTTGTGAAATAAAACCAATCAGAATGTCTGGCTCATATATACACACATCCCCCCCCCCCCCCCACAAATGAGTCTGACAAGGGAGTTTGGTCTCCCAAAACAAAATATATATGTTCCAAGGGAATCACTGGTTTTCAGATACCCGAGATAATAAGTCAGTCTGGTTTCAGTTTGTCTCTTTTTTTTTCCTTGAGGTTCAAGATGAAAAGCTCTGTTTTCTTTGCCACCTGTTCAGTTAGCAGATCTCTGTCTGCTTGAACAAAGTTTCTAAAATGAGGAAGCTTGTTTCCTCTAGCTTCGAATATGTCCTCCTGTTCTCACCCCACAGGGAGCGTACAAGCAGGTGATTAGAGACCACTGAGGTTGACTCAGGTGGTAAAGGTTCATAACAGGCAACAACAACGGTTTAAAAGGCTTTCCTGAGTAAGAATGACTACGTCAACTCTTGGAGAGAGAGACTGTGGAATCAGAGCAAGCAAGCTTTTGGTCGTTCAGAATTATTGATTATTTAGAAGTGGTAGGGATACTGCTAGTCATCTACTGACATGTGGAAGCTGTCAGATTTTAGAGTATCAGGTTTGGACATATCTGTAGCAGAACTCTATAATAAGATTTTATAGGTACTTACTTTGCATGCTTCTGGTGAGCTCACAGGAGATTGACTAATCCAATGTTCTCAAAAGCCTTCCCTTAATCCCAGTGTGTTCTTATATTTAGATCCAACATAGCATTTATTCTAATGAAGCTTCAGGAAATAGCTTTTATCATGCTATAGAAGTTTATAATCGGTCTTAATGGTTAGTTAACTTGTAGAAGTTGAGGGGACCCTAGCTATGCTAGGATAGACCTAAAAATACTGTGCTAATATGAATACTATGGACTTTTAAGTCATTCCTGAGGGAAGCTAAAAGAGCTTTAAAGGTTATTAAAAAGACATACTCTTTTATTTAACAATTTGGTATTAACTTCAGAGACCAGGATTTTAAAGCAGTTTCCATAGCATACTTTCTATTCTGAAAGCATAATAGTACATTATTTAATCTATGGACTATCCCACACCCCTCCTCCACATTTGAAGGGAACCTAATCTCACTATGGCAGTTGGTGTTTTACATTTCTATTTTTGAAAATGGGAGGAAGTTATATCAAGGATTGGAAAATAATGGTTCATTGGGCCAAATCTGGCCTACCACCAGTTTTTGTGTATCCGGCAAACTAAGAATAGTTTTTACATTAGTTTAATGTTTGGGAAGAAAATTAAGAGAAAATAATGTTTTGTGATGTGAAAATTGTATGATATTCAAATTTTGGAGTTCATAAATAAAAATTTACTGGAACACATTCATGGTCATTGGTTTACATATTGTCTTTGGCCACTTTTGGGGTGCAGTGGTGGAGTTGAGTAGTTGTCTTAGAGGCTGTATGGCCTACAAAGCCTAAGATAGAACAAGCCTTTTACAGGAAAACTTTGCTTACCCTGACACATATGTATTTTTTAAATTACCTTTTTTTCGGGTTACATTTGTTAATAAGGCCTATATGTTTTGTAGCCTTTGGAATGTAACATTTTATTAATTATATTACTGAAGTTAATCATTTAAATCTTAATGTAGAATATCATGTTACAAATATGAATTGGTACCTCTCTATATATAGTTCATAGGTCAGCCTCTTGAACAGGGAAATGAATGACTTGCTGAAGTTTGAAAATATTTGAAAATGGCAGTGACAGTTCTGTGACACAGAGATCAGCTGTGCTTGATAGAGATGCTGTAGTATGAGTGGGGCATTCTAAACTTTGTTTCAGACTTGACAACTTTTCTTCTATTTTTGAGGTACCTCAAATACATTTTGTACAGTCACCTCCCTTTCACCCTTCCTGTGTGCTTTTATTTTAATCCAGTGAAGATTTTTTTCGTAAACAGTGTTATTATGTTCTCTTCTAACACTTAGTGGTTTTTGGTACTTAAGTTTGTCTAATGGGCTCATGACTGAACGTTGGAGTCAGTTCTTTGCTGCCTTGCTAGAAAGCATTTGCAGACAGCATTGGGCTAGCATAGTTGGAATGAAGTTCTCGAACTGCCATATATGGCAGTAATTTGGAAACATGTCTAAAATGAGGACATCTGCACGATAGTTAGCTCCTCTTCCGTAGAGCGTCTCAAACCCCAAACCCTATCTTATATTAGCTGTCACTTCTAACTTCCACTAGCATTTACTTAGTAAACCAAAGGAAAAAGGGTTGTTTATGCTTTTATGGATTATTTGAGCAATCCAGTACACTAGCCTGCGGCTGTCTTCCCTTACAGAATTGTAACAGTGCTACATTCTAGTGTGCTGCAGCCAGACTATGTTTATCTGGGGCTCTAAGATGTATGGTATCCCCAACACTCTTGAAAACCCACAAGGAATCCAGATAAGCAAAACAAACAAACAAAAATATCCACCAAACCAAACAAACAAAAACCTTGGAAAAGCTAAAACTAGATGTTACAAAGTCCGTGCACTTGTTTTTTTCTTAACTAACTAGGGGGCCCCAAATACTATCGTAACCTGAATTTTCTTACTTAGCAATCATTTTAAGAAGTCTGGTTATTGAGCTTATTTGAAAGCGGCATAGAAGAGGGGAAAGGATGCCCCATATAGGCATGTCAGCAGCCAAGCATACCAATTTGAGTAAGTGATAGCTTGAGAAAGTAAAACCTAAAACAAAGTAAAAAATCTTAAAAAGAAAAAAAAATAAAGAACTTAGCAAGAGCAGTTTGAGGCCATTTGGTGTGGGACCAAAGCCCCAAACACCTCCCTATTCTTGAAGGATCACTCATGTTACTACTACTTACTGACATTTTTGAATCCTCAGTCTGGGCCACTTAACTGTTTACTCAGCATAATGTTGTCTTCTCATTACAGTTCCATAATGCAAGAATGGGTATATCCATATCCACTCTAAGAATAATTTTATAGTTGAGAAAAGCAAGAGACATATTTTCTCTAGCTTTGCCAAGATTCATCCATAAGAATGGGAGTTATGATTTGAACCCAGGTAATCAGATGCCAGAGTTCATGCCTTTCCCATTATCTCCAACCCCTATTAGAGAATAGGCAGAGCACAGGGAGGCAATATCATGTACTGGTTAGTCTTTCTAGCCTCAGATCCCAGTTCGGTTACATTCTGATTTATTAACTAATGTTTAGTTCCTCCTTTCCACATTTATAAAACAGGTTTTAAACTTATTTGTACTTCCATCATAGGGTTGTTGTGAGGAATCTGTGAGACTGTGATGTAAATAGCCCAGTGCACATCACATGGTTAAGAACTCAAAACGCATTAGCTACTGTATTTTATATAAAAGACGATTAGGAATGATTCATAGTAGACACACCAGTAATTTTGTACACTTAAGAAGATGATTAATAAATTCTAGAGGCATTTCACTCAAAATGTTTAAACAGGGGTCATCATTTATTAAAATAAGTTAGGGTAATTGTCATTGTCATTTTAGATATTGAGATGTTGTCTTGCTTGATATAAACAGTGGAAAAGAAGAGGAAACAAAACCCTTGAGGGGTCTGCCTTTGATTTTCCTTTATGGTATTTGCTCCTGAACTTTTAAATAAATTCTTAAAAGTCTGGGCTTTGACTCAAAGGAAGCTTACCTTTTTAATTATCAGTTTGCCTTTTGGGTAAAGAACTGCGGGCTTTCTATTATGGGTGTCAGTAGGTGACAACTCTTACTGCTGGCTGGCTCCCAAGAAAGAACATATGTCTGGGATGTCATCACATAATTTCCCTTTGATCACATTGCATGCACAAGATGCAAGTCAGTCAGCTCTCTGATGGAAATCTTGCAGAGGGAGGAGAGGGGAGCAAGAGTCTCCTTCACCCCAAAGAGTAGTTTCTTCATTGCCATTTAACAGCTGTGTGAACTTAGTCAAACCAGTTAAGATTTCCGAGCCTCAGTTTCATCATCTATCCTGGCATAACACCTGCCTTGCTTAACTTAAAAGACTGGTTTGAATGTGAGGTGCATATGATGTATGAAGGAAGCACCTTGAGAACTATCAAGAAAGGTCTACATGCATTTTAGTTTTCAAATAATATTTTGTACATGATGCCCTTTTAAAACTATGAAGTGCTAAACAGATGTTTGTTGTGGTTTTAAAGATGTACCATCATTGAGTATTGGATATAGATTCTTACACTGTTCCAAGACCTGAAGCCCTGGTCTGTGATTTTAGTAACAAATGGTCAGTTTAATCTCTCATTCCTACTGTAGAACTTATCTCACATAATAATCTAAAAAGATCTTTGAGCATATGTAAGTGGAAGCCCATGTTACTGGTGTAGGCTGAAATATTTTCATCATTGGATTAAACTGAAGTACATGAAATACATTCTTTTTTAGAGAGGGGGGAGAGGGGGAGAAAAAGGGAGAGAAACATCCATGTGAGAGAGAATATTGATCGTTTGCCTCTCGAATGTGCCCTGACCAGGGACCAAACCCACAACCCAGGCATGTGCCCTGACCAGGAATTGAACCAGTGACCTTTGGCTTTGTGGGACAACACCCAACCAACTGAGCCACAATGGTCAGGGCTGAAGTACATTCTTTTAACACATGCTAATAAGTGAGCATTCTGTGTTGACCATCATTTTATATAATAACTAAAAATAAAACATTCTCAAAGTCTGTTGTAATAAATGTGTGCTTAAAGGTAAGCCAGAATTAAGTCTTCCTGGCGTCAGGCTTAGGTGACTTGGAGCTTTGGTTGGACTTTTTTGGTTTCATATTTTGGGTAGCCCACCTGATTTTTTCAGAAATATTTTAAAATCTTATAGCCTTGTGTCTGCTTACTTGAGTGGTAGTTTGTCATTATCCTGAATTATATAACACTGTTTTTTCCCCTCTTTTATATCTCCTCAAGCACAGCTGTATGTTTGTTCAAGAACCAACCACCCCGGTAGATAACATACAATCCTGTCTTCTCTGAGGGACTGTCAGTCTAGTAGAGGAAAGAGTATTAAAGTTTTGAAAAGTGTTAAATATGCCTTGTACTTAATGAAGTTAGTTTTTTATATTAAGCAAGAGTTGAATGATGTAAGTGGTTCTTCCTTTAACAGCAAAGATTTTGCTAAGCATTTAGAATGCCAGAGCTGACAAAAAACAAGCTAGAAAATGGAGGTTGTAGAATAAATGAGATAATAAAACATCCCATTATAAAACTCAAATGGCTTTCCAATTGCATTTAAAATAAAATAACTAATGAAATAAGGTTCTAAGTAAGCTCACAGTTTTATTTTGCATCCTCTGTATAGTAGAACTTGGATCATATAGTATAAATTATCTGCATCATCTTTACTACTAATTTTCATTTTTGGGAATAGTATCAGAACACTCAAATTTCGGTTCTTACATTTTAAATTTGCAAATACTCTATGGCCACCTGTTTTCAAATCTGTATTAAAATAATCCAAGTAATTAAAGCACATTATGAAACATTTACAGGAAAGTGGGGGGAAATCATTTTATACCACCATCACATTAACCAGCTGTAGTCATAATCTTAGTGTTTTTCCTTTTTCTATTTTCCTGTGCTTTAAACAAGGGTTTTGTTCACCTGTACATTCTTATTTCTAACTCTTTGGTTTGTCACTGTATGAAAAGCATTTTCATGTTATATACTTTTCAGAATTAATTTTTAAATATTTTATTGATTTATGCTATTACAGTTGTCCCAACTTTTCCCCCTTTGCTACTCTTTACCTGATACCCCCATTCCCTCTAGCACTCCTCCCCCTTAGTTCATATCCAGGAGTTGTGCATATAACTTCTTGGGCTTCACATTTTCTATAATAGTCTTAACACCGCCCCCGTCCCGGGTCTATTTTGTACCTACCAATTGATGTTTCCTGATCCCTGCACCTTCTCCTTCATTCTCCCCCCTCCCCCTCCCAGCGAATAACCCTCCAGGTGATCTCCATATCTATGATTCTGTTCCTGTTCTGGTTGTTTGCTTGGTTTGCTTTTTTTAAATTTAGTTGTCGATAGTTGTGAATTTGTTGCCATTTTAATGTTCATAGTTTTGATCTTCTTTATGCTAAATAAGTCCCTTTAACATTTCATATAATAAGGGCTTGGTAATGATGAACTCCTTTAGCTTTACCTTATCTGGGAAGCACTTTTTCTGTCCTTCCATTCTAAATGATAGCTTTGCTGGATAGAGTAATCTAGGTTGTAGGTCCTTGCTTTTCACCACTTTGAATACTTCTTGCTAGTCCCTTCTGGCCTGCAAAGTGTCTTTTAAGAAATCAGCTGATAGTCTGTGGGAACTCCCCTCTATGTAACTAGTTGTTTTTCTCTTGCTGCTTTTAAGATTCTCTCTTTATCTTTAACCTTTGGCAGTTTAATTATGATGTGTCTTGGTGTGGTCCTCTTTAGGTCCAACTTGTTTGGGACTCTCTGTGCTTCATGGACTTGTATGTCTATTTCCCTCACCAAATTAGGGAAGTTTTCTTTCATTCTTTCAAATAAGTTATCAATTTTTTGTTCTTCCTCTTTTCCTTCTGGCATCCTTATGATATGGATGTTAGTACGTCCCAGAGGCTTACTCTGTCCTCGTTTTTTTGAATTCTTTTTTCTTCTTGCTGTTTTGATTGAATGCTTTTTTCTTCCTTATGTTCCAAATTGTTTATTTGATACTCTGCTATTGGTTCCTTGTAGGTTTCTCTTTATTTCACTTAGTGTAACCTTCATTTCTTCCTGGGTCTTTTTTAATGTTGTTATCCTACATAAAAATAGTGAATGAGTTCTATGAGCATCCTGATCACCAGTGTTTTGAACTTTGCATCTTATAGGTCGGTCATCTCCATTTTATTTTGTTCTTTTTCTGGAGTTTTGTTCTGTTCTTTCATTTGGACCATATCTCTTTGTGTCCTCCATTTGGCGGCCTCCCTGTGTTTCTGCATAACAGGTAGAGCTGCTTTGACTCTGTCTTAGTAGTGTGACCTATTGTAGAAGAGACCTGCAAAATGTGTGGGGCAGAGCCTTAGGTGATCACCAGGGTGGGACAGCCTGTTTAACCACTTTGTGACTCTGTGTGGGGGGTAGGGCTCTGAGAGGGGACAGTGCCATTGCCTGACTTCTGGAGGTTTGCGCAGGAGGAATCTGTCTTCCAGCACTCGTCCTGTTTCCATTCTCCTCACCTTCTCCCCGTATGCCACTTGTGGCCTTCCTGATGTTGCCCTGGTGCTAAATCCCAGAGGGGGTTGGTCTGTGTAAGTCCTAAGTTCCTGCTGGCCCTTTAAGAAGTCTCCTGATAATCCAGCAATTTCTTCTGCTGCCCCAACCCGCACTGGTTTTTATAGCCAGAAGTCATGGGGACTTATCTTCCTGGTGCTGGAACTCTGGGCTGCTGGGTGGTCTGGTTTGGGGCTGGGATCCCTTGCTCCCAAGGTATCCCTCCCAGTTTTTATCTACTACATGTGAATGTAGGACTGCTCATTCTACCACCAGTGCCACTCCCTTGGCCCCATGCTACTCTCATGGCTCCTTGCTTCTCAGCACCTCTCTACCTCTCCCTGTTTTTACCCCTCCTACTCATCTGGATGAATATGGCTTCTTTAAATCCTTGGTTGTCAGACTTCCATACAGCTCCATTTTCTGACAGTTCTGGGTGACACTTGTTTTGTAGTCTAGATATAATTTTTTTCTGTAGTTGTGTGAGGAGGTGAATCGTGTTTACCTACACCTCCATCTTGACCACAAGTCACATTTTAGAATTATTTTTAATAATTGTGTATATGAACCAATGGATTTATCATACTTCACATGGCCATTCTCTTACTTTGGACATAGAAGTTGTTTCCAAGTTTTTTTAAGAATGTCAGTTGAGCATTACCCCTCTACTTTGCCCATATTTTAAATTTTCCCCTTAGTATAGACCTCCAAAAGAAGGAAACTGTGGGCCAAATGATGTTTTTTATTTTTCAAAATTTTTACTTTTTATTTTTTAATTATTGACACTATTACAGATGTCCCGTTTTTTATAGCTCTTAATACACACTGCCAAGTTTCCTGGCAGTTTTACACACCAGTTACTAGCTCTAGATATTACCATGGTTTTATATTTTTGCAAATTTAGTAAGTTACCAAAAATTTGCCACAAACAAGTTACCTTGTTGTTACAATGTGAAAATTTTGGGTTATTCAGGAAGTTCAATATTTTCCCCATATGTTTGCTTACTTGTCACATTTCCTGTTTCGTGAATTTTATTCCTATCCTCTTCCTCACCTGTTGGTTTAAAAAAATGGACTACACTGGTGGAGAGCAGGGCTCAGTCCTCACCTCACATCTGCCTTCAGGATTGGTGAATGTGGGCAGGTGCTGTCACTTTGCTGAGATTTTAGTTGCCATTTTGTGATATTTGGAAGACTTTTTTTTGGGGGGGGACTCAAAATTTTTTTTCAATGGTCATTTCTTTCCTCACCTTTTCAGAGGCTTAATATTTTTCTTCTGGTTTAAAAATTATTTTATCTTCTTATTCTACCTAGATTTTATATTTCCAGATCTTTTAACACTGCAGACTTTTCCTACTGTCTGCTTATTATGAAGACATAATAAACATTCCTCAGCAATGAAATTTTTCAAGTTTGAAATTTTAAAATTGGCACTCTATTTGTAGTATAACTAAATGTTCAGAAGTTTATTGGGATAATGATGTTTAAATAATTTGTTAATGTCCTTAAATTATTTTTATTTTAGAGTCAGGTCAGAGTTTATTAGGCATATTAGCTTATGTTTGGCATGGTGATTTGTTAGGTTTTGGATATTATAAGCGATTTTGTTTGTTCAGAAGTAGTAGATGAAATACTTTTGGTTTTTTTCCTAAAAGTGAGTTTTATATAGGAATCTGTACCTCAAAAATCACGTGACCTTGTGTACTGCGTGTCTAGGGAGCAATTAGAAGGGCAATCTGTTAAATCTTTTGCCTCAAGGCAAAACCATTAGGTGTGCTGTGTATGAGCCTCAAGGGGTGTAAATAACCAGACCATTGAGGTAATCATCAGTTTCCTTTTATTTCAAGGCATCCCTAAAACCTTTAATCAGTAGAAGAATTAAACGAAGTGGACCTATTGGATCCACAGATTATTTCCCTTTACCTGATGATTTTGAGAAAGCATATTTTAGAATTTATGAATTACTGGTTGAACATTAGGCATTTGAATTTTGAATTTCATTTTGATGTGAGCATCCTGAAGTTATGCTGTGATTTAAATGTAAGCATACATTTTTATGTCTGCATAAAAGTTTATAAAAGAGATCTATTTTTGGTTGTTGTTGATTTACTACAGAGATTGGGAGCAAATGAATTCCATTTGTGGATATCAGATTTCTCACTGCCATAAGATCATCCTCAGAAATGAGCAGCATTCAGTATGTTTCCTATATTAATTTTGGGGTATTATTAAAAGGAAGGAATTTTTCTTACTACTGTTGTGTATAAGTACGATTTCAACATGGGGGGATATCTTTTCCTCTTTAAAAAGAGAATCCTTCAACACTGAGCCTCCTCATTCCATTCCTTTTTTCAGTGACCTATCTTTTTTTGTTTTTTTTCCTTTTACATAACCAAATTTTTTGAGAGAGTGATTATACTGTATTTTTTCACCTCCCACTTCACTCTTCAACCTTCTGCACTCTGGTCTCTGCCCTGTCATTCCTCTGAAGCTGTATCTATTAAGGATACCAATGTTAACTGACTGCAGTAGGTTCTTCTTATGCTTCATCTTACTTGACAGCTCAATAATACTAAACAAAGCTGACCATTCTTCCTCGTAACACAGTCTTTACTTGACTTTCATAAATCCAAGCTCTCTTGGTTTTTTCCTTATCTCTCTGGTAACTCCGGTCTTCTTTGCGGGGGTCACCTTCTACCCATTTTTCTGGACCCTTTTCTTTTTTTTATAGTTTAAAAAA
>PVJI01002851.1:0-136501 GCA_004026765.1 Micronycteris hirsuta
CTCCAGAAAGAAATACTATGTGCAGAATATCCTAAACTTTATTAAATATGGAACTTTTTTGTTTGTTTTCAGAGTGTCTAATGGGGATGGCACTCTACAGAGGACGTTTGGACACAAGCTGAACTAGCGATACAAAGATAGAGTTACAAATGCACACAGATTCCTTGAACGCATTTCAGGATGTTGAGAAACTGACTTCTACTGTAGGCTATTCTGGGAGAGAAAATTTTACATTAAATGATTATAATTCCAATGTTATGATTAATTTTAATTTAGCAGGCAATTTGATCTAATAGATAAAACACTTGCCTGCAAGTGAACTAGCATGTTTTATTCCTCAGTACAGTCATGCTGTTTTTCAAGTGATTAGCAATTCATTTTACCTTTCCAGTTAAGGTAAAAGAATCTTGTATGAGTAATAGAAATACTGAAATTGGTATAAAACTTGGTTTAAGATGCCTCTGCCTTGCACATCCGTTCCCAAAGAGTATCCTAAAAGATGGCTTACTCGGATATTAACTGATGTCTTGGGGAACAGTTTGGTTATTCTACGACTGTTCTCCACCTTCTAGAGTGGTCACATTCTAATTATTCTATCCAAAGCTCTTATAAGTCCTATAATAAAAAATTTTTTCTTTAAAATTGTCAAGCCAACATTTTCCAAATCATTTGACTCTTTAGCCTTTTCCTTATTTATATTATTCAGCTGAACTAACTCTTCACATCTCAAAAATATTTTATACAGTAATTTGGGTAGTATTCTTATGCCTTTTTCTGCTTTTAATAGATAAAATTATTTTTAGTCCATGTTAATAGAGAAGAGCAATTACACCCATGATCCAGAAACTGTGGGCTCCTGATTCTCGGTGGTGAACTGACTGTATGCACTGCCCCGTGGGGCGTGGTGTGGGACCGAAGGAAGGGGTGAGGGGAACGCCTGTGTTGCTGTCAGACTCTCTGGGCAGCAGGCTCTGATGTGCAGGATGCTTACAGGGAAGTGCTCTCCGAGGGAGGGAGGAGGAGGATTAAAGTCTCAGAGGAGACCTCAGCTGATCTTATGCCAAATATGAGTTACTATTAGGAGAAAAAGCTTTAATGTAAAATAAAATTGCATGTGTGAAAAAGAGGCAATTATTAACTATAAGCAAAACAGAAGTTATACCATGCGGGGAATATAATCATATTACATATGTCGTAAACAGAATTTGTGTAGTAAATATATGCAAACAGTGATTATAAACTTAACTAAAAGTTGAGATTTAACTAGGTGAAAGAAGGGGGAGGGGAGACCAGTATAAGATAATTAAATCTTTATTATTACAAAAATACACAGACAATAGCCAAACTTTCAAAAACAAGAAAGAACTTATAAGCATATTACTTACAGTTATAGGAAGTCAGTCCAGAGCCATGTAATATTAAAAAATAGAGACATTTATTGAAGAAGGTACAAGATAAAATAAACATTGTACTCAGGACAATGATGCCTCAGTCCTCTTCAAAGTAGGCACCTTAGGACCTCACACAGTTCTCCTAGTCTCCATCAGCTGCCCTGTCATATTTTCCTGAATCTCATCAATGGTCTGAAATCTCTTCCCTTTCAAAGATGATTTTAGTTTTGGGAAAAGCCAGAAGTCACAGGGTGCCAAATCTGGGCTGTACAGGCGCTGAGTCACCTGGGTGATTTGATGTTTCTCCAAAAACTCTGCAAGAGATATGATGCATGAGTGGGCACATTGTTGTGATGAAGCTGCCAATCACCAGTTGCCCATAGCTGCAGCCTTCTGAATTATCCAAATATTTCTGCAAAATAATGTTCAAGCTTAATGCAAAATTTGATGCAGATTCATTGCTCTACTTGCTCCATCATTTTGAATGTGATGGCTACACAGTAAACATGCTCACTCAACGGCATCTACCACCCCCATTGACTAATACAGTGAAGTTGACATTGTTCATGCATGTCCATTCCAGTCCACTCCCCTTGGCTGCCAGGTTACATCCACGTCACACAAACCATTCTCATTATATTAACAATGGCTGGACTTTTTCTGGACAGACCTTGTAGAGTTAAGTACCATCAGAAACAAAATGATTTGAGAAAGGGTATTCACAAGGGATACAAACAATAGTTTCTTTTAAATAAGACTTTGGGTATAATTCCTTGATTATATGTGCCTGATTTCCCCATTTGTCACAAGGGGTTGAGTTAAGCTGCCTTAACAACCTCAAATCCTGTAACAATACATGTTGGCTTTTTCTTCGCTCATGCTAATGCCACCAACTCGAGCTATGGCCTACAGCCATGCCACTCCAGCTCAGCGGCACAGAGAGTTGCCATCCTGGACTTTGCTGGTCTCTGTGGCAAAGAGAAAGAAGGGGTAAAGGGTTTCATACCAGTAATTTAGTGCTTGACCACTCATGACTCATGAGGTTGGCCAGAACTAGTCATTCAACCACAGAGGCTTCTTAAGTATACATGGGCCTGTTAGGGGGGTAGCTGGAAATACTGGCCAGCAGCTCTAATGACTATCCCAATTCTCTCATCAAAATTAAGTAAAAGTAATCCTGGTCATTGTGGCTCAGTTGGCTGGAGCGGTCCCATAAACCAAAAGGTCACAGGTTCAATTCCCACTCAGGGCACATGCCTAAGTTGTGGGTTCAATCCCCCTTTAGGGCACATACGAGGGACAGCCAATTGATGTTTCTCTCTCACATAGATGTTTCTCTCCTCTGTCTCCCTCTCACTTTCTCTAAAATCAGTAAGAATGCCCTCAAGTGAGGATAAAAAATAAGTAAAAGTAAAGTGATTTACTTCTAGATTAAAATTTAGGTAAATATACATATGCAATAAGTATGTAAATATTTATTCATATAAGAAATAGATGTATATAAATAAAACATTTAAAGATATAAATAAAATACCCAACCAAAACAAACAATAAATAAAATACTTATATATGTATACTTTCTATGTTTATATTTTGCTCTTTTAAATATGCTAGATTCATTTTTTAAACAATTGTTTTTGAATACCTTCTATTTACAGGCCATTGTGGTAAGTCCTGGATATTTAGTGATGAACAGTAAACACAGAAATCCCTGTTTTTGTGTAACTTATGTAGTGTGTTAGGGGCAAGGAGACTCAATAAACATAATAACTTGTATGGTGTTACGTGATGTGTTAGAAGGTTGGAGTGCTGGGAAGAGACAGTGCGAAGGAAGGAGAGTTTAATGGGGCGTCAGGTTAGTTCTCACTGAATAGAGACCATTTGAGATAAGACTTGATGAGGACGGGAGACGGGCAGTGTGGGTTCCAGGGCAGAGGGAGCAGCACATGCAAATGGTCTGAGGCTGGGGCATCCCTGATCTTTCCAGGAAAGGAGAGGAGGCTAGTGAGGCCACAGTGAGGGAGTGAAGGGGACAGTAACAGGAGACTCGGGGTGTATGTTTGGGACGTAGAGGCTGTGCTAAAGACGGCTGTACTCAGTTAATAGCTCGAACTCTGAGTGAGATGCTTACATTTTCAGTGGAAAATAAATTGTTCAATGTATAGAAAATGGCTGGTATTTTATATAAACCATTTTTGAGACATTATAAAGAAGACAAGAATATGTAGAATGTATCCTTTTTATCCATGTTAAATTGACAAAAACTCTTCCATGCTTTATTTACTACACTGAACACCTATATTTATACCAAGTATTGACATAAAATGAAGCTTACAGGAAGTCAGGAAGGAAATTAATATTTACTGAGCTTCTACCACATGACCTCACTTGATGCCCAGAATAATCCAACTAGGTAACTATTGTGTCCTCATTTTACGGATAACAATATTGAGTCTCAGGGGATATAACATGGCTTGAGCTACCAGGCTCTCATAGAACTGGGATTTAACCCCAGGTTGATCTGACTCTGAAGCATCTTTCCCCAATGCTTGTATTCGAGTCCTAAAAATATGTTTTGCAATGCACCGATATCCTAGGTCAAGGGAATTATTTAACTGTGAGTTCTAAAAATCCATCGACTAGGTTCACACTGCATAGAAAAGGAACCTATTCGCAATGAGAATTGGCCTTAAGGGAATGTCCCTGCCAGCCCATGGGCCTCCACAAGAGTGACAAGCCTTTGTTTACAAAGAACGCTCCACACAGTGATAATTAAGAACCATGTTTATGATAACAATTTGCCGAACTTACTAGAGGTAAAGGAATTAAATGCACTCTGATTTGATATTTATTGCTTTTTTTTCTTCTTCTTTTGCAGGTAAGTTTGGAAATAATTTATTTTGCTTATGGACTAGAGGTATGGTATCACTTTTTCCTAATTTTTTATTTTAATTGCTTTTGAAATTGGTCCTGGAAGATGATTTGTTTTGCCATGCATTTTGTTGTTACAACTAAATATTTGAAAGGTAACATTGTAGGTCTAAATATTTGATTCAGGAGTTTTAAGTACAGTATGTGATACCATAACGTAACTCTATGCTGGGTTTGTATTTGCGTTTGTGTTGAAATGATTTTTATGTCAGATGCAAGAAGGGGATTGTATTGCAGCATATGGGTAAATATACACACAAAAAAAAGAAGAAGAAGAAAATGCATGCAGTGAGAGACTGTGAGGCTGAGAAGGGCAGCAACCTTTAGCTCCAGGCATATAACCTACAATAGCCATGAATGCACCATCTCGAGAATAAGATGCCTTTTCATGAGCAAAGTCAATCAAACAGAAACTCTTCAATCATTTTGTAAGTCCTTGGTTTTATGCTTTCTTCCATTATTGTGCAAAATGTCTGGTCAGGGTATTGATGATGTGCGTCTTTGAAAAAGGAATAGCTGTAAACATTTTGACCTGAGTGAAATTTTAAGTTAGAAAGCAATAAAATAGATCCATTTCCTGGAAACCACGTATATAAACACACAAAAGCTCTAGTGAACTACATATCAACCATTTTACATAAAAAAGGAAATTTAAATAAAGCTTTTAGATACACAAAAGAGAAGATAAAGTATCAGAGGGGTTTAGGAAGATGTGGGATTTGTATTGGGGAAGGAAGGTAGCCTGTTAAGTTACCCACAGAGGATGATGGCCTTATTATTGTGCACTATGCTTTCACCCATATATGAAAGAAGTGATTAGGTGAGATTTGAATCAAGCTTAAAACTGAAGTAAACACTATGTGAATTATAAATGGTATGTTTATTTTATTCTTGAAAGATGATATGTGTTTGTAAAAGTTATTGCAAGCTTTATTATTAAATGTATAAAAATAAGGAGAGATTGAGGGCACTACATCTACTCCTAGCTGCTCAATTCTAAATCGTAGCTACTCAATAAGAGAGAATGTAGCACAGGAGGCAAAAAATGTCTTGTTCTCCTGCTCTTGATGGGTAAAGAACTTTAATCTCATTACATGCTCTCCAACATAGTCATGTCAATATAAAAGTCATCAGGATAGAGTCAGTATTATCACTTCGAGTGGACATTAGAAAAGTCAAGTACAGCAGATTTTTTCAATGAAAGAATACAAATTTGGTTCTTGAATTACAAAGCTACTCAAATGGTCTACAACTCTCATTGTTTTAACTAGTATTTTAGTGGTTGATGAAAAGGAGGAAAAGTGAAGAATATTTTAAAGTGGCATGACACCTTTAGGAAAATACATGTATTATTTTGCTTCATCCACTCTAAGAATCAGAGAAATTCTTCAGCCCAGTGTTCAGCAAAATTTTTCTGTGGGCAGCAAGATAGTAAATATTTTAGAGTTTGCAAGACTTAAATGTCTGCAGTTAACTGCTCAACTCTGCCATGTAGAGCAAATGCAGCTATCCACGGGCAATATGTAATAAATGAGCATGGTATGTTCCAATAAAAGTTTATTTACAAAAACAGGTGGCAGGTGGAATTTGCCCCATGGTAGTTTTGCAGTTTCTGCTCTAGCTTCCTTTGAAATAAAAAATTTTAACTAAACTTCAAAAAGATTGCAAATATCTGTATGTTGGCTACCTCCTATTGTAGGCAAACACTTGCTATAAATAGGAATGAAATGGTGTTCAATTGTACTTGAGAAATAACAAATAAATGTCTCAGGAGTTTTGATGAATTTAAACACTAGAGGGCACAAAAGGATATTTTTAAGCCAAGGACCTTTTGTAAAGAGAATATTACAATTACGAAAAACTTCCTTAGGCAGAGAAATGTGACCTCAAGTGAGTCCTTTGTCAGAAGTGGCGGCCTGCAAGGCCAGTGACCTCACTGGCCACAGGAACTTGAAGTGGTTGACCAGCTCTGTGCTGCTATAATAATGGTCATATATCTTTTTCTTCATTTTTCTTTTTTTATAATATTATAAATTATTTTATTATATTTTTTATTTTTAATTGTTTTATTGTTGTTCAAGTACAGTTTTCTGCCTTTTCCCCCACCCTTCCCCACCACCCCAGCCTTCCCCGCCTCCCTCCCCCATTTCAACCCGTCCTCGTTATTGTCCATATGTCCTTTATAATTGTTCCTGTAAACCCTTCACCTTTTTCCCCCATTATCCCCTCCCCTCTTCCTTGTGATCACTGTTAGACTGTTTTCAATTTCAGTGTCTTTGGCTGTACTTTGCTTGCTTGTTCGTTTTGTTGATTAAGTTCCTGTTAATGGTGGGATCATATGGTATTTGTCTTTCATTGCCTGGCTTATTTCACTTAGCGTAATGCTCTCCAGTTCCATCCATGCTGTTGGAAAGGGTGGGAGCTCCTTCTTTCTTTCTGCTGCATAGAAATCCACTGTGTAAATGTACCATAGTTTCTTGATCCATTCATTTACTGATGGGCACATGGGTTGCTTCCAGCACTGGGCTATTGTAAATTGTGCTGCTATGAACATTGGGGTGCATAGGTTCTTTTGGATTGGTGTTTCAGGGTTCTTAGATATAATCCTAGCAGTGGAATTGCCAGGTCAAAAGGCAGTTCCATATTTAGTTTTCTGAGGAAATTCCATACTGTTTTCCATAGTGGTTTCACCAGTCTACAATCCCTCCAAAAGTGCACTGGGGTTCCCTTTTCTCCACACCCTCTCCAACATTAGTTGTTTGTTGCTTTCTTTATGATGGCCATTCTGACCAGTGTGAGGTGGTATCTCATTGTGGTTTTAATTTGCATCTCTCTGATGGCTAGCGATACTGAACATCCTTTCATATGTCTCTGGGCCCTCTGTATGTCCTCCTTGGAGAAGTGTCTGTTCAAGTCTTTGCCCATTTTTTAATTGGGATGCTTGTCTTCTTAGAGTGGAGTTGTGTAAGTTCTTTATATATTTTGGAATCAAACCCTTGTCTGAGGTATCATTGGCAAATATGTTTTCCCATATGGTTGGTTCTCTTTTCATTTTAATGCTGTTTTCTTTAGCTCTACAGAAGCTTTTTATTTTGATGAGATCCTATTTTTATTCTTTCCTTTATGTCCCTTGCTCTAGGGGACATATCAGTGAAAATATTGCTGCATGGAATATTTGAGATTTTCCTGCCTATGTTCTCCTCTAGGACTTTAATGGTGTCACAACTTATATTTAAATCTTTTATCCACCTTGAGTTTATTTTTGTGTATGGTGTAAGTTGGTAATCGAGTCTCATTTTTATGTCTACTTTAGGCCTTGTCATAAAGTGTGGCCAAAATTATGGATTTATATGGTGAATTTTGTTCCACCTCATAAGAGAAGAATCATTTTTTATTGTTATAGGTCAACTAGTTTTCATGCGGTGAAAATCCTCTGTAGTAAATAAGTTAGGTTCAATTGTCATATGTTTTACTAATCTATTTTAAAAAGTCATAATAAAGTAATACATACAAATATAGTTTGTTACATTGATTTTTGAATTAATTTGAGTGTTTTATTTCATTAAAATGATTAAAAATCATCAAGAACCTCAAGTCTTAAAAATATTTAGAACCTCTAGTAATTCTACTTATAGCTATTTGGATTAGGAAAGTAATTTGAGATAGTGAAAATATTCACACTCAAAGATATTTGCCACAAAAGTATTTGCAATATTGAAAACCTACATATATTCTTAATCTTCTACTTAATTTTTAAATAAATTTTTATATTAGACTCAGCCAATTGAATCTTATCAGCCATTAAAAATATTTTCAAATAACTGTAAATGAAATGGGAAATTGCTTCATAAAGCATGAAATCCAAAACAATTAAAAATCACATGTCCTAAAATCTCTATTGAATATTAAAATTAGATGCATAAATGTATAAAAACATAAAAATAAGAAATAAAATGAGCCAGATAATTTGTAGTAGTTATCTCTGTATATGGATGATTTTTCTATTCTTTTTGTCTTCTTACTTTTTTGTGTTTTTCAAATATTCGATATGAATATTCATCATTTTTATAGTAATAAAAAATAAACATTACTCAAACAGAAAACTATGTCAGCATTGTAGTATTCTCACAACACTTTTTTCTTTTTGCTATGATTCTTAGGTGCTGATAAAAGTCAGCAGTTATAAGAAACGTATGTTATTTATGCATCAGAAAATCTATTTAAATGAATTAATAATGGTTAGGCAGCCACATCAGTGGAGTCCTTTCTTAGGCCTGTAAGATAGGCTGATTTTTCTCATTTTTTGTGTGTGGCTGAGTTGCCATGCACTTGGCAATGAGAGGGGCAGACAGCTCGGGGAAGACCAGGGAAGCAGTGGCCTGCTGGAAAGGTCTACAATGTAGAGATTTAGCACAGAACTTCCTGTAAATGACCTGGATTGTGATAAATCAGGACACATGCAAAATAAACACAGACACATTCACACTCTCCTCTAATCACTCCTTCCCCCTTCAGAAATCTGCCTTCTAGCTCTGCCTGGCCTTGCCAATGGGCCTCACAGAGTGTGTGTAGAGAGGGGCTAGAGACATAGGAGACTGAGGTCACTACATCGGACTTTGCCCTGATGTCAGAATTCCTTAGGAATTGCCTCACATGAAGTACTGGAGGAAATCCCATAATTAATATTGGCAGAAACGCCACAGTCACTTGGCACAAAGCAAAAGCTGGTCACTAATTTCAGTCCAGCTTTCCCTCGTGACATTTTTAGTATCATGCATTATCTACTGAAATTGTAGTTTTTTCTTTTTTATTTTTTTTAAGTTATCTGGTGGTAGCATTGTGACTGTAGTTTAAAAACACTGGGATAAGCCCTGGCTGGTGTAGCTCAGTGGATTGAGCGTGGTCTGGGAACCAGAGGGTCCCGTTTCGATTCCCAGTCAGGGCACATGCCTGGGTTGCGGGCCAGGTCCCCAGTGAGGGCCATGTGAGAGGCAACCATACATTGCTGTTTCTCTCCCTCTCTGTCTCCCTCCCTCCCCCTCTCTCTAAAAATAAATAAATTAAAAAAAAAAAAAACACTGGGATAAAAAGTGATCTGAAAGGGCAAATGTGGCATGGGCAAAGGCTCAAAGTTGGAGCCGTATGAAATAATTTCGTCTTAATTTACTACAGATTTCTAAAGTTTCATCAGAGTTGCCCAGCTGGTGTAGCTCAGTGGATTGAGCACGGACTGGGAACCAAAGGGTCCCAGTTCGATTCCCAGTCGGGGCGCATGCCTGGGTTGCAGGCCAGGTCCCCAGTGAGGGGCACATGGGAGGCAACCACACATTGCTCTTTCTCCCTCCCTTCTCCTCTCTCTAAAAATAAATAAAATCTTTAAAAAAATAAAAAATAAAAAAAATAAAGTTTCATCAGAGCTTTCTTCCCTGGTACCCGGAAAACTGAGAACTCTGTCCACATGTGCATCTGGTAAATCATCTGATGAACTGAATGAGAAGAGGGAATTGAGACTAGCTAATGCCATCAAACAACCCTTGTAACATAATTTTCTCCATACAATTTATTCTTTATTTGCAACTTCTGAGGCAAGTTGGCTTTTAACATAAACTAACAAAATCAGTCACTTGGAATTTTTTTACAAAGTGATGTCAGACATTCTCAATTGTACTAGCTTATATTCTCAAATGATACCTACTGTTTTATGAATATGAAATAATGCTCAAACATATCCAGGTGTAACTAAAGATGTCAAAACGTATGCATTAGCTATTGCCCCCTGGGTGGGTAAGAAAATGAGTGACTTGACTTGTCTAAATGAGTCACTAAGGAAATACAGAAGCCTTGAATCCTTTCTGGAACAAAGCAGAATTAAATGTTCATTATAAGATTCCACATATTAGTGAAATTACCTCGTACTTGTTTTTCTCTGATTGGCTTATTTCACTTAGCACAGTGTTCTCCAGGTCCATCTATGCTGTCAAAGAGTATAATTTTTTTCTTTTTTATTGGCTGAGTAGGATTCTGTTATGTAAATGTACCACAGTTTTTTAATCCACTCATCCAATGATGGACATTTGGGTTGCTTCCAAATCTTGGCTATTGTACAATAAACAATGCTGCAATGAACATAGGGGTGAAAATATTGTTTTGAATTAGTGTTTTGGGTTTCTTCAGACAAATTCCCAGAAGCAGAATCACTGGGTCTAACAAGCCAAAATAGAGAGAGACTCATAGACAGAGAGCAGGCTGACAGCTGTCAGCATGGAGGCGGAGGTGCCGGTGGGGGTGGAATAATTGAGCAAAAAAGAAAGAACTCATGAACATGGGCAATAGCATGGTGATTGCTGAGGGGACTGGGGGACGAGGTAGGGGACGAGGTGGAGACAAGTAAAGCAGGTATAAATGGTGGTGGACGATGGAGACTTGACCTGGGGTGGTGAACACACAATACAGTGTACAGATGACGTGTTATAGAATTGTATACCTAAAACCTGTATAATTTTGTTAATAGTGTCACCCCAGTAAATTCAATGAAGAAAATAAAATATTCATCATAAGTAGGAATGGCAGGATTTTAGACCAAAATAATGACATTTCCCCAGGGTCTGTTTTCTAAGAATTGTCAGGGACTCATTTAACATACTTTTTAGCTCCTACCATGCTGGCCAGTCCCCAGGGTGCAAGGTCCATGGGAGTTCACAGCCCATTAAAACACTGGACATGTAGCACTCTTTTTCCTCACAACATCCCTTCAGAGAGAGGGAGACCATAATACGTATTACGTCCTAGATAAGAAACAAATCGGAGAAGAATCCTTGCCAAGTCACTACAGATGTCTTTGACACATTTATTCTCACTCATTCTTATATCTCACCAGATAACCCATAGCAGATTCAGGCCCAATCATCTTTTTTTCCACTACTTTTTCTATTAGTTCTCAGGTAACCTGAAGAAGATAGAATTTGAGCTTTTCGTACCTGAAGGAGGTTCACTTTCAACTCTAGAGAAACTCCGGACAGACCTTTTGTGAGCCTAAGTGTGTTAGTTAGCATTCAGAGTAAGGACAGAGAGCTCCCTAACTGAGTATGAAAAAATATGGAAAGATAGTCTAAAACACCATTTTGAAAAGATGAATAATTTGTAGAGATCTTCTTTTTACACTTAAGCATTTGTTAAGAAGGTAGATCTCATGTTAAATGTTATTACCACCCACAAAGCCAAACAAAAAAAAATCTATAAAACAAAGACATACAATGAAACTTCTGGAGGTAATGGATATGTTTATTACCTTGATGGTGGTGATGGTTTCACAGGTGTGTGCATATGTCCAAACTCATCAAATTCCATACATTCAATACATGCAGTTGTTATATATCAACTAAACATCTACAAAGAAGCTGGAGAAATGTATGTTGGCCGTATGTGATGTCTTGAAAGGAGGGTGTGACGGGGAGGCAACCCGCTCCTGACGCTGTCTCCCTGGACCCTGTGCCCCTGCTCAGATCCTCTGCAATAGAATCAAGTATGAACGGTTCCAAAAATCCTGCTTTCGTTATTTTGCCCCCTTGTTTAGAAACTTTTGATGATTTTTTCACTTCTAAATGCAACAAAGGTCTTTGTCCTAACATAACATTCCAAGTTTTCCACAGTCTCATAGATACCTTTTCTACCCCCTCCCACTCCCACTGTTTGCAGTAATGTCCCTCCGAGCTCCAGTGCTGGCCCTGCCTCGCGTGTTCCTTGTCCCCTCGTGCATGGGTCCAGCGTGCTTCTGAAGAGCAGCAGCTGCTCACACTTGTTATTGGACAATACCAGCCACAGTGTTTAGTAAACCTTTGATTAATGAGTGTCAATATTTACTTCATATGGCTGTCAAACCCATTAATTCATCCACTTAGCAAATAGATATCGAACCTCTACCACTAACAGGACCTATTCTAATTACTAGTAAAAAGCAATGAACAAAGAAAGCCCCATCTCTGTTCTAATGGAACTTCATTTGTGTAAGGAAGGGGACCGTGGATGGACAAAGTAAAATACACAAACATACAAAATACATTGTATGGCATAATGATAAGTTTTCTGAAGAATAAGAGTTCAGAATAAAGAAATAGAATGATAGCAGTGCTATTTTAGATTGAATAGTCAGAACAGGTAGCCCTCTATATTAAACTGACATGTTAACCTTAGCAAAAGGAAAGGACCATGCCAATAGCTGAAGGAAGAGCATTTCCAGAAGGGGAAGTAGCAAGTGCAAAGGTCCTGAGGTAGGAGCCAGTACATTGCATTCAAGGAACAGGAAGAAGACCCATGTGGGTGGAACCAAGAAGGCAAAGGGGAGAGGAGAAGTAAAATGGGTCAGGGTGAGAGGCAAGAGATTTTGAAAGCCTTGGTAAAGAGTTTGGATTTATCCCAAGTGAAGAGGAAAGATAGTAGAGGCTTTTGAGCAGAGAAATGACATACATTTTCAAAGGATCACTGAGTATTGTGTGAAGGAGACTTGGTGCAAGGGTGGAAAGAAAAATGGCTAAGAAGTCACTGCAATAGTCCCAGCAAGAGGCACTGGCGACCTGGACGGGGCTGTGGCAGAGGAGGTCGAGAGAGGTGGCCAGACTCCGGCTACAATTTGAAAACAGAGTTGACAGGATTTGATGATGAATTTTCACATAGGGCAAGGGAAAAAAAATGAGTCAGAGATAATTCAAGGATTTCGGCCTGAAAAAAAATTAGAAACTTAGGTTTTTATTTGCTGAGTTGGGGAAAGTTGAGGGAAGAGTAGGTTTAGTGGTGAGCTGACAGGAACATGAACCAAAAATTCAGATCGGGCACCTTAAGTCTGAGAGGCCTGTTTATGGCAAATGCTTTGAGCTCCATCCCATTTCCCCTTGACCTCCCCCAGGGTTCATCTGCAACTTAGGTGGACAGTGCCTGTGTATTCAGTCTCTTGTCCTAGGCACCTGGGGGCTTTTACCAGTAAAAGGGGCCTTCCTAGACTATATGAGGGTGACCCAGAAGGACACCCCATGTTCCCCATGTGTCAGTGAGTCAATCTGAGGCACGTGTATATGGTCCCTCAAAGGGTTCTCAGGAAGAACCCTGAGTTCATTTACTCATATTGACTTTTCTCCCTTCCTGTACAGTGAACTCCTAACTTCCTACAATTACCTCCCTGCCTCCTCTCCAGACGAAGTGCCCACACCAGGACTTTGCAGGATCTGCCTGGGACGAATGCAACCTAAGACTATGAAACAGGCAAATGTCAACATTCAAGAAGCGAGCGGATATACTATGTTGGAAATCAGGGAAAATGTGAGCATAGAAGTATAACTGGGAGACATTAGTCTTTTACAAGCCTATGTGAAAGCCCTTTGCACGAGAACTGAATATGAATAGGTTTCTGCACATACTTGTCCCTTCTCTTCCTTATGTTCTCTTTTCCATATGGGCACAATGATGCTCACCAGTGAACAGCCTGAGCTTTTAGTGAGAGCACAGCAGAGTATCTAGAGAGTAGTAGCTTGAATAGTGATAACAATTTCATTGCAAAGAAGGGGACCTTGGGGACTTGTCTTGACTGCATTTGTATAGAAAGCTCACTGTTTTTACTTTCCCTCTATGTCTATGGGGGTGTCACTTTGGAAAAACTGGTGAATATCATTGAGCGCCGCCCCAAGCCATCCTTTGGTGGTGGTGTCGCTTTTTAATAATGGTTTGGGTACGCCATGCTCTTCCACTTACCTGGTCAGGGTTCAGAGCATGTTTTGTATGGCATAGTTAGCCAACAACAGGCAAAGTGAAGACTGTGCTGATTTCCAATCAATCATTTAACTGAATGTGAAAACAAATCATTGTCTCTCACATTTTGAGTCAGATTATCAGATAAAGCACAACTCTTCTTGCATATATTATATCACGTTCTGGAGTAATTTCCGCTTTGCAGGAAGCATCCAGAATTTGATTTTTCCTGCTGAGCAGTTAGCCAGATAATTGTAAATCAGTAGAATCATTTACATGAATAAGATTTTTATTCTAATTAAAGAGCTAATTCAAGCACATAGAAATGCTCCCAGTTCTCACATTACTGAAATGGTAATACTTTTATCAGTGGCTGTCCTGTGAAGTTTCAGGTGACTAATACATTTTCAAATGGCACTGATAAGCATGCCAACATATTACAGGCGAACCTCCTTTTACTGCACTTCATTTTATTGTGCTTCACAGATGTTGTATTTTTTACAAATTGAAGGCAAGACCCTCCCCCTGCAAAAAGATTATGGCTAATTTTATTGCAATATTCACTTTATTGTGGTGGTCTGAAACTGAACCCACAATTCCTCCAAGGTATAAGTAAATGATTCCACCTCTGTAGAATGAATTGAAAAGTTGTTTTTTTTAATATATTCTTCAGTTTTTAATTTTCTTTTGTTAAATGGAGAGAGAGCAAGTTTCTGGAGTAGCGGGGACAGACATAGAGACTGATTCCCTATTTTGGGAAGTTCTTTTTAAAGCATTACCGTTAAGAAACACAACCACATGAAATATTTCTGTACACATTTAATAGCAGAGAAGTTGGACACCAAACCTGTGCGTCACCCATACCCACATATGCATCCTCTCCAAGGTTTGGAAGTCAGTCACCAGAAGATGAAGGCTAAGCAAAATACCCGTTATGGTTAGTTGAAGCTCTTGGCTCTTTCTTCACAAGGGGGCGCTGTGCCAACATCCAGCCCTTTTTATCGCCCAGTATTTCCTTTCATACTGGCTTGACGTAGGTCTCTAAATCTATTTAAAAACTTAGCTTCTTTCTGTTTGCTTTTTTTCCAGCCCAGGCTCTTCTTACCACTGAGGGACAGACTGCTCTGTCTTCTGTAAAAGTCAAAGTGTTTGTGATGGAGCATATGCTTCTCTGGCTTCCCAGCACTCTCTCTCTCTGGCCCTTTAATGTCTCAGCGATGTGTGAACTATGCATGAGACAATTGTCTGAATTTGCGATGCTCCACAGTCCTAGTCCCCAAGAGTCCCAGCTAGTGGGACATGACTGCAGAACCTGCTCCTCTTTGATTATTCCTTTCCAAGTGTCCAACTCCAAACATGAGCTAAGAGTGTTCGGTAATTATTTGCATGTGTTCTTTAGTTTCATAAAGACTGAAATTAGGTTTCTTCTGTTATTCTTGGGGTGTCTTTTGACCTTGACTTGCATCTCAAATTGCTGAGAAGAGAGTGAGCTGACTTTTCAGAGGCATATCAAAAATGGTAAATTAAAAATAGATTCATTGATGGTCTTTGCATTTATTAAAAAAGCAGAGTATCTTTCTTGTCTGTAACAAGCTAGGCCTAACATTTATATAATATTTATTTTAAAATATAAGAAAAGGAGACAAAAAATAAAACCCACATAAAAAAAAACAAAAGTTCTCATTTATTGAAGCATCTCCTGACTTAAAGATTTTATAGGATATTTTGTAAAATATCGGTGACTGTGGAGTAATCCCAACCATCGCATTCCTAGCCACCTGACTGAACTCGTAATTTACTAAGAATTATCTCATATGAAACAATTCAGAAAACATATTACCTATGACTAAAGTGGATTAAAACCTTATGGTTGGCAGTTTCATCACTTAAATGGATATTGATTTTGATCATTCATAACTTTGGAGCATATCTTTGACGTTTACTTTTTATCATGAACTTAGTTTTGTTGGTAAGATTTAGTAGTTCAAATTTATTATATTCTCGACATTACATAGAAAAAAAAACCCCACACTGTCTTTTCCTCTGTGAAGCCCAGTCTTTAAAATAGACTAAAAATAAAGCACAGGGGCTTGTAATTTAGGTTCAACATAATATACAGTCCATAAATATTATTCAGATGAACTTATTATACAGTACAGTTCTCATTGCTCAAGTCCAATATAATCATCACCTATTAAGAAACAATGTCTTAAATGTGACTGGTAGAATAGCTGAAGCTAAGTGGTAGATACACAGGGGTTCCCTGTAAAAATCCCTTCAACTTTTATGTATTTTTCAAAATTTTCATAATACCACTGTGAGAAAATAGCTTTTGATACAGGAAGAACCATATGCTACTTTTTTTCTGAGGCAAGTGCTGCGTGCCCCATCAACTTTGTGCTTTAGACATCTGTAATTCAGCTCATTCTGGACCATTGCAGAGTGAATACCCTATCTATGGCACGCTTCTTTTTCTCTTTATTTGTGAAAGAGACATGCCAAGGGACAGCATGTCAGTTTTCATGCTGTGAGCACTACTGGTACATTTGATTGAGAAAACACAGGCCAGGATAGCTTACAGAGACGTTTTTAGGATGTGAGATTTTTTTCCCAGTGGCAAATCTCTGTAAGGAGGGACCAGGTCCTCCCCTACCTTTTTTTTGGTATCCACAACCCTGACTGAGACCCACACTCAGCACTAGGCATGAAATAAAAGCTTCTCTATAAATGTGTCTCTCCCGCACCCATCCCAGTTAAACATATTAAGAATGAACTGGCAGGGAAGAGACGTTTCCCCTGAAAGGTGTTTTACCCAAAATATCTCATTTGACTTGTTTAAATGTTGGTCATCTGAAAAATCACCTTCTTCTTAGTTACATACGTTTTCTCATAAATGAGCTGAAGTAATTTTCCATTTCTATAAGTATTACATATCCTTCTTTTTCTTCTTCCCTGATGCATTTTAAAAAGATAAGCCCAGTGCACTTCTTATAAGCCTTGAGTTTCAGTTTCACCTCATTCAACTCTAAGCTTCATTTGGACAGTGTGTTCACCGTTGATTATCAGCATGCATCTAACGTAATACCCAGCACACAGCAGACACCTAATATATATTTAGGAACAGATGGGAGGGCAGAAGGGAAAAAGAAAGGAGTAATAGAGGGAGGGAGGGAGGGAGGGAGGGAGAGGGAGGAAAGAAGAAGGATGGAATAAGTTTCATCTGGAAACTAATAGGCCATATCTTTTAGGATGTTGTGATTTGGTTGGGGTCACTTTTAGAATATCTAGAAAAATACTTCCTGCCCCAAACATGTCATTATCTAGTGTCCAATACTGCTTAGAAATCCACAGTTATGGTTTTGTTTCTTTGTCCGCAATTTATTTTATTTTCATATGTAAATTCTATCCCTTGAATCCTCTATAGTTTATATATCAAACTAAAATATGTCTAATTTATATCAAAATTTGCTATAAATCAATTATTTTACTTGCAAACAACAATCTCTTCTCAAATTTACATCTACATTTTATTTTATTTCCCCCTCCCAGTGGAACATTTTATTTTATTTATTTTTTATTGTTGTTCAAGTACAGTTGTCTCCATTTTCCCACCACCATTTTCTCCTGCCCCACCCACCCCCACCTCCCACCCGCAATCCTCCTCTCTTTGGCTTTGTCCATGGGTCCTTTACACATGTTCCTTGATGGCCCTTTCCCTTCCTTCCCCTCCCACCCTGACACCTGCATTTTAAAGGCATTAAGTTTAGTAGAGGAAGTCCCTAACTTAGAAATATTGCATTGTCTAAAATTTAGAGGTAAGCTAGAGTCTTAATCAAGGCCACATTATTTACCACTTACCAAGCTTGGGAAAGTCATTTACTTCCTTGGAACCAATAGAAGTAAAACGTGATAGCAGTGAAAGCAAGAGCCAGAACTGCCCTATTGCCTTAGATCGATGTCCTCACTGCGTCTGTTACACACGTGGTAGGTGGTTTTGAGGGAGAGCTGGAAAATGACGCCTCACATTAGTACTCATCATCCTCTTAGAAAACAAAAACATAACTAACATAAACTCTGTTTTCTTTCACTATTACTCAAAGACCCAGATTTCTATTTTAGCCCTGAGTAATTGGGCCATTGGTTGGATAGATTAAGAAGTGTTAATATTCCTCTTCTATGTAAAACATACACAGGAAAAATGCAGACCAATACACAGGGCATGCAAAGTCTGACACTGTCACTTCTCCTCAAGCCTTGCTGCGCTCTGCCGGGCCTCCCCTCTCTCTCTGCGGGGCTCTCTGATGATCGCGTTTGAGCCATTCAGCCTCCACCTGCAGCTTCGGTGCCTCCCAGAGCAACAGACTAATCTTTCTCCTAGAATAGGAATTTAAAGAGCTTGGGTAAGCCAGCTACAATGGGGACAAGATTCAAGACAGTCAAAACTGACTTGGACTCACACCTCCATCATTAATCAGTTTTGTAGTATCAGCCAAGTTATCTAACCTCTCCAAGCCTCAGATGTTCTGTCTATAAAATGGCAATAATAATGTCTGCCTGGGAATTGGTTATGATTAATGAAGATTATGTAGCTTTTTTACCTGTTACCCATTCCTCCTGTGAAAAGTCGAAATTTCCTCCATGACATAACTCCAAAGAAAGAGGCCTTCTTCATTTATCCCTTCACTCACTTATAATCTAGACATATATCAGTTAGGCGCATGTGTTTTATAACCCGAGGGACTTCAATTTGCATCTCAGATCTGCCAGTCAAAGACCGTATGATCACAGGAGCAAGTTACTTCAACTTTCTAAGCCTCTATGCCCTGGGTTGTAAATAAAAATGAGACCAAACTCATAGATTGCTGTAAGGATAACATAACATATATGTTAAACCCTTATCATAAATACCAAGTCATTGATACCATTATAATAAAAATAAGGAATTGGAAAAATACCTGACCTTGTGGTGACGGCTGCATCACACAAGCTCAGTCAAAGCACAGATACTCTCAGAGGGAGGAAGGGGACCTGTGGGTTACGGGTCAGTGATAAGTGCCCAGAAATGGGAAAGTTTGTGAATGCTGGCTCTGATACATGGCTCTCCAGATTTAGCGAGGTATTGAACACTGTCATGGAAAAAAGTCGCAGTGCCAAAGTGGAAAGCAAGAGATTGTTGTTATTTAGAGATTCTTGGTATTTGGGGTCTTTTTTTTTTCTCCCAAGGGAACGATTTGGTTTTTTAGCCTGGTAATTTCATCATTGCTTTTGCTTGTTTGTTAACATAGTTCTAGAAGCCGAAAGAGGCCATTTGTGTCCTTATTTGGTGAGTGATCGGTCAACATGAGGGCAGCATGGGCTGGAGCCAGGCTGGCAAGTGCTTTTTCACTTAAGACAACCTGTTTTCAGGATCCTGTGTGTTTTCAAAAAATAAATAGAAATATTTCTATATGTAGGTGAAACCCAGGATTTTGAACAATTTTAGTAGAATTCCTTGCCATTTATTTAAGTTCTAGCACACAGAATCAATAGAAGGTTTTCATGCCGCAAGTAAATCATTAAGATTTTGTTATAGGATTTAACCTTTAAAACACAACAGCTTAATATTCTGTCCTTATACACTTAAAATAAAAAGATTCCAAATGAAGAAAAAAACTATTCATCAAAACTAGATATCGATACCCTTTTTTAATGTTTTCTTATTTTAATATTTATTTCTGTAACATCAAGTTTGTAATAGAAACTGCCCAGAGTTTTCCACAGTGAAGTGTCTCCTTCTGAATAGCCATTAGCTTAAAGGTATGATCGATACCATACAAAATTAAAGAAAGGAGCTTATTTCAGCATTTATTCAAAGTAACTGTTAGAAATTCATTGGGAACTCATATCCAGGACATTCAATCATTTCTGCTTAAAGTGACTAGGCCTTCCGGAAGTCAGGCATGAGAAGTGGCGGGAACTGTCAGATTCTCCATTTCCTACAGAGTCTTCTAGGTGGGCACCGTTCCAGTTTGATTGCGCTGAATGAATTATTTCTGAGCCTTTTGCAGCTGGATAAGGATAAATAGTACGCATCTAAAATTCTGAAATTTTTTATTGTTTATTTTATTTTTGTTTCCAGTGTGTCCTGTTCTGAATTTATTTATACCCAAGCTATCATACTTGACAAAATTAGTTTTATAATTACATATGAAAAAATAAAAAATGTAATCTTTTTGTATGTTATTAATGCATTAATTTTGTCAGAAATATTCTTTTTTCTGGTGTCTTTTTTATGTACATTTTTTCCCATCATCGTTCATCCCTCTATACTCTCTTCAACCTCCACCCCCCTACCTCTCACCTCGATGACCATGCTGGTGCCCATGATTTCCTTTTTTTTTTTTTGGATCAATCCCTCCACTCACCCCCAGCTCTCCCCACCCACAGCTGTCAGCCAGCTCTCTCTGAGTCAGACTCATTAATGCCCTTTTTTTTCATCCTCATCTGAAGACAATTTTTTTCATTACTTTTAGAGAGAGGAAGACAGAGAGAGAGAGAGAACCATCAGTGTGAGAAAGAAACATCAACTGGTTGCTTTCTCCTATGTGCCCTGACCAGGGATAAAACCTGCAACCTAGTTATGTGCCCTGACTGGGAATTGAACCCAAGACCTTTTGGTCTACAGAAGGATGCTCCAACCAACTGAGCCACCTTGGCCAGGGCTGAACCCCTTTTGAAACCAGTAAAATGATATGCCTGCTTACCATGCTCATGAGGTGACCCATTTTAGAGGACAATTTTTAGAACTGGGAATGTTTCCAACAGTATAAAAATAGCTTTCCTAGTTCCCCAAAAAGCTTAGAAACATTATCAGTAGTGGTGCCCAACATCTTGTATGACATTTTCACAGTGCTTTCATATCAAGTACCCTGTTCACTCCTCTCAAAAACTCTGTGCAGAGGTTCTAATTTGTATAAGAGTGAAACCTAGCAAGGCCAGGCAACAGTGCTCAAGGCCACATGGCAAGTTAATGACACAACCATTCCCGTAATCTCCTCTACCAGGCTGCCCTGAGTATTTGTTTTCCTGATGCTGTTTCATTAAAACAAAACAAACAAACAAAGAAGCCAGTAACAACAACAAAATTATTCTGGGACAGGCCTGTAACTCATTTGGTCGTAAGATTGACAGTGGATTTTCTAGCTTTAATGGTTAATTGATTGCAACTATCATGGCTTTGTCAGAGAGAGCATCTAAAGATGGAGAATATAAATAAGTTTTACCTGAATTACCGAGGGTGAATTTTTTTGCTCCTAATCAGGAACATAAAAGAATATAATATTGGTGATGTGTCATCTTTTCAAGTAGCCAGGAGATTACTGGTTTGCTCATTCATTAAACAAGCATTTTGTGACTTACTTTTCCAGGCCGTTTTCTAGGCACTGGGGATCCAGTGAGAAAGCAAGCATGATCTACACCCTAATGATGTTTAGGCCTATCAGGGAAGCCAGATATTGAAAAATTAACTGCAAATGTATTGCCAGTGACAAAGATGAAGTACAGGGTGCTGTGGAGACATCCCCTGGTGTGGGAAAGTAGGGAAGGCTTCCTGGAGAAAGTGGTTTTCAAGATGAAATTCTGTATTTACTATTTTACTCACCAATTAGTAGTTAAGGATGTTTTTCAGTCTGTATTAATAAGCATAATATTGACAAGAAATAACTTTTCTGACTTTCAAAATATTCATGTGCAGAAAAACAGACAATTACTAACCCCAGAACATTCTATACACATTTTAAAAGATCATAATTAGTTCTTTTATTTCAAGTGATTAGCCTGTATTGATTTCAAAATTTTAAATAATTTGACTCTAGAAATAGTTCTTGTTAACTACTTAAAAACCACCTAGGACTTTGTCAGTTATTATAAAGACTTCATTTATTTATTTTTAGACAGAAGGGAATGGAGGGAGAAAGAGAGGGAGAGAAACATCAATATGTGGTTGCCTCTCAAGTGGCCCCCCTCGGGACCTGGCCTGCAACCCAGGCATGTGCCCTGACTGGGAATTGAACCAGTGACCCTTTGGTTCACAGCCTGTGCTCAATCCACTGAGCTACATGAGCCAGGGCGGACTTTGTCAATTATTTAGTACATGCTTAATAAACATAAACTGTATTTCACTTTTCCCCTCTTTCTTCCTCCTTGAATTTTCCTTTAATACCATTTATCCAAGTATTTAGAAGGAACTTAGTACCTTGTCTGATAGAAAGGGCTTGACTTAGTTATCATCCAGATTGTCAGAACATTTTTAAACATACTCTAATTTAGATGGTAACCTTAAGTGCATAGTAAAGCATTTTGATTCACAATCCACAGCTTTATTTATCTTTTGTTCTTATATTTAATCATGCCTCTTGTCATTTGTCTTATCCTGTTGACTTAATAATTTTACCTCTTCTGTTACGTTTAATTTCTGTTGTGCCCTGATACACGTATGAATAAAGGGTGTATTTGTAGCAGCTTAAAACAGAGGGAATGCTTTCCTAATACCCTTGAGGCTACAAAGTACCAGTAATAATTGATAGTTGATTATGATAATGCATTAATGTAATTAATAAAAGAAGCGTTGCTTAAACCACAATTACTTATACTGGATGAATACCAGCTTTCAGCAGTGCACCAGGCCAATTGTAAAATTTTCTTTTGACACATTCTTTTGCAACAGATTACCCTAAAAATTGAATTATTATAAGGAAACTCTTATCAGAAGTAGATAATAAATAAAAGTGAAATAAAGTTGTTGGCTTCTGCGTTAACTTCTGCTGCAACTGGCGACTATTTCGAAAGACAACACTGTCCTGGACCCTATCTCTGCCTGCCCTGGTTTCCTGGGCCGTGTGTTTCGACATAATGCAACTCCCCTGATGTAACTTCGTTTCTCTCAAGTTTAACTCAAACCTTCCCCCTCCACCTGTCAAACAGTCACTTGGCATGTAAGTAAATGCCTGTGTGGATGTAAATTCTCCCACTTTTAAATTTGGTTTTTTTAATTTAAATGGTAGTAGCTATCTTCTATAAAGAAAATTCTGAGTTTCTGTGTCGGGAACCAAACACCAGATTTGCCATTTATAATATCTAAAATCTTGGAACCAAAATCTCAGAAATATTCAAGAAGCAAAAAAAGATGCTTATTTAGAGTTTTGCAGAACATAACATCTAAGTTATCGGCAGGAAGGGGCATCTTGTTGAGTTTTAGGGAGGTTAAGAATTATGTGGGTTACAATTGGCTGGAGGCAAAGTTCAAACTTCAAGGTCTGGTTTTCCCTGGGATATAGGTTTCCAACATATAACAGAAGAATGAGCTCACGGACGGAACTTCTCTCATTGCCCTTCAGTCATGCTTTTACTAAAAATTCTCCTGGAAAGTGAATGCTTAATATGTGACACATTAAAATATTCAAAAGAGTTTTACTTCATTTTTTTTCTATCCTTTAGTAAGTGAAGCGAAAGTCATAAAAAGCTGTTTGAAATACAGATGACAGCAAAGGTTCATCCTAGCAAATGTATTAATTTATCCTTTATTTTTTCTCAAGTCTAGGAAGTACTAGCCAGCCCCCAGAACCATACAGGGCTGGGCAAAGTAGGCTTACAGTTGTGAGTGTACAAAACACAGGGTTTATTCTTGGAATAGTGTTTGTTTATTAATTATTACATTATTTATTATTATTAACCTGCTTTTGCCTACCCTGTATTGATATCTATACTTGAAATCAAGGCTTTACTTTGCTCATAATTAATCTCAGAAATAAGTAGCTTATTTCTGTGACCTTGCTGAGGCCTCGTAACCTAAGGGGGATTATGCCTAACGGTGCAAAAGACATGGGAAGGAGGCGGTAAGTAATGATTTAAGGAAAAAATTATATAAGCATTGGAAGATACTTCATGTGGCTTTATCTTATTTCACATCAGGAAAAAGGAGCAAAGTTTCCATTTTCCTGGATATAATTTCACATTTATACTTTCATTGTTTTTACTTTCTTGACTGTTCTAGATGTCTGCTTTCAAGAAGGTAGGGGGAGAAAAAAGAAATGTTTTGGCAATAATGTAAAAGACAATTTTGCATCTTCTTCAATGCACATTTCTTTTAGAAAAAGATAGGCATTCTATAGTGTCTTCATTACGCCTTTATATTTTATCAATTACATATCAATTAACAGGATATTCTTATAGCAGTGTCAGTTGGCATGGAGAAAAAGACCAGTGTCAGTCAAAATGCCTGTTGCTGGCTTTTGCCTGCGTGAGAAGATAGGGTCCGTCTTGCCATGACAAGTATAACGGGGATAACAAAGCAAGTAATATTTTTCCAAAGCTATAGGCGTGGGCTGCAGCTTTCACTTTCATAAGCCACTTGTGCCGTTTCACCTACAAAGTTTGAAATGCCACCAGATAAAATGAGTTTGGTGTTGCACGGAATGTGAAAGAAGTAAATCTTTGCCACCACCTTCCCTCCTGCTCTCTGGCTCTTCTTTGCGTCCCCCTCCTCCCTCCCTCCACACCGACACCCCACGCCCCGCCAGCTTTCAGGGACATCCTCGTCCTCACCCAGACTCCCTGCTCTCTCACACTGCCCGACTTCAGTCTCAGATGAAGCCATTCAGCTAAACATCGAGTTGTGCAGCTCTGTGTCAGCTCGGCCAGAAATGTTTGCTTTTCCTCAGAGCTGTGCTGAGATGGAAATTAACTAAAGGGTCCGGCAGAAGTGACGCCTGCTTGAGTGTGTGGTTGGTAGGGTAATAATATGGGTGTGATAATCTATAGTTTTAATTTGAACATTTCACGTAAAATGTCATATGGTGTGCTTAAGTGTGATATTGTTATGTTACAGAATTACATGTTTATGGTTTTGTAATAAAAGAGTTTGTAATAAAAGGGGGGCATTATTTGTGCTGGACCTCTGTAGCATAAAGGAGCAAAATGATAATAGTGGAATTCAACACACCGAGACGGGTACAGGCTGGCATAGGTGTGAGCACCCTCCCCGGTCCTCCTCAAAGATCCCCAGGAAGGTTACCGCCCATTTGCCCCTGTGAAATGTGGACTCATCCACAAAAACATAAAGGTATAATTTGTGAAGCATTACAAGACTGCCAGTGGATTCAGAGACAGTGTGTTTATTTTTGAACTCTTGGCTCCCCAAGGCTGCTGCCGTTCAGTCAGCTATCACTCAGCCACTCTGTTAGCCCATCTGTTAGATAACAGAGAGGTGAAACTGTAAAATGTTTTCTATTACTCATTCCGAAAGCTGATAGGGAACCTGTGGTATTCTCAAGAACCCCTGGTGCGCTGCTGGACACTGTCGTGAAAATGAGGGTCATGTTTAATGACTTGAGCTTTTACGAGACTAAGTGAACATTTTGGACCCCTTATGAACAGAAGAGTTAGACTGTACCGTAGGGGCCTCGGTATTTGGCAGACAGTGTGATGATCACTAAGCTCAACGATTGATCAATTTTGTCCAGTTCAGAGCGGGTTAAATTCACTCTCGGGTGCTCCGAGCCTCTCTAATCTTATCCCAGAGAAGTGGAGCTCTGCCTTGGTCGCAGTTGCGGTCACTGGCGGGGCAGCGCTTGGACAGGGACTGATGGAACTGTGCCGCACTGTTAACATTAAATACCAGTCGCTGGTGAGGACTGATGACGGCTTTCGGGTCCTTTGACTCCCTGGTACAATATCCTGAAATAGGTGCCTCCCAGAAATGTGCTAGATTCACAAACCTGGTGAAAGGCTCTCTTTGGCTTTCCCCAATTTATTTAATTTGAAAGAAAGTTGTTTTAAGGGATTTATCAGAGAGTTAAAAAGTGTTTCTAGGGAGTAGAAAATGGACAAGAGAATTGATCTGCATTGTCAAAGTCATGCATTATGACTCACTCCCCAAGGTGACAGCATCTCCTTGAGGGAAAAACTGCCAAAGGCTTTGAAAGCGATCTGCCTGTTTTCTTTCCACACTGACTTGCAGGAAGGTGCTGGTATTTGGAGATGAATGATTAAATCCTCTTGGAAGGAATGATGTTCATTCTAGTACTAAGAGAAGTCAAAATAAAGAAAATGATATTTTGCAGGCAATTGTGTAAAATTTAGTAAACTTTGTGGAATTTTGCAGTCAGAGACACATACTTTTTTTTAACAAAGTTTACTTTTTTTAACTTCACACTTGATATATATAAAAAAGGTTCACCCACTTGAGTCATACTTTTCACACTGTGTATTGTGCTTTTCAGGAGTGGCATGTGACTCTGCTGTTTAGTCAGGGCTAAATTTAAAAACAAATTTGCGAGGGCGTGTTACGTTATTAGTGAGATAAGGTCTTAGTGAAGCAAGCTCTGTTGCAAAGGGCAAGTGTCACGCAGCAGGAAGTCCTGGCCATCCTTTGCAGCCCTGCTTCAGCCAACCTGCCACCGTGCTCTCAGTGAATACCCCCCCACGGAGGAAATGCCCTCAGCCAGCCACAAGTGCCTCCTGCTCGGCGTGGGGCCCTCCAGCCCAGGGGCCCTGCACCAACGCTGACTTGCCACTGTTTCCAGCGATCCCGGCACCTTCTTCACCAATGGCTTTTGTTTGGGATGTTCAGGGAGCCACAACGCTAGGACCATCTCCAAGAGTTAAATCAAGATTGCGTTTCTCAAAGTCCTACAGGTATCAGCTCTTTCTTTTTGTAGCTGGGAAAAATAAATTTTTTTGTCATCCACTGTAGCTGTAGGGTCCCGGCAAACAAGCATTTGCCTTGCCTTGATTTTTTTCGACTTCTAATGTGAGTTAAATTGGCAGTATAAGAAATATGAGTTAAGAAGATGTGAACCTTAAAATACTCAGGGGTACGTGAAAATGTGGAGAAGTAGAAGGAAGTTGACTAACTCTAAAAGCTGTTTTCGAGGGTTAACGGAAGCTTTAAAAAAGTATTCTTATTACTGTCATCTAGAAAACAAGTGTATTAGCATGCCTAATTAACTTCATATAGCCAAAATTGGTCATGCTAACTTTAAGTTAACCCTTTGAGAGTCAGGAAAAGATTCTTGTTTGATTAAACAAATAAGCAACCACAACAACAAATACTAACTGTTGTTTATGAGTGTTTCAGGAAAAATGAAAATTATCTCTCT
This sequence comes from Micronycteris hirsuta, assembly GCA_004026765.1. Taxonomy (NCBI): domain Eukaryota; kingdom Metazoa; phylum Chordata; class Mammalia; order Chiroptera; family Phyllostomidae; genus Micronycteris; species Micronycteris hirsuta. Next base: position 27,194 of record PVJI01002851.1, read on the forward strand.
GGTCTAGGTGATATTCAGAGTTTTAATATTGTCTGGGATTAGACACCATGAAAGCAAAGTAAATATTTTGCTAATTTTTTTATTTCTGAAGATTTCTATTAAAATCATATGAAAAATCTTAACCCCGTGGCCTCAGTATATTGTCAATTGCACCTTTCTTTGTTTACATCCAAGTTAGCTTATTTTAACCAAATAACTAGAAAAATAAGAAAACACTGAGAAAATTTTTTAATTTCTTTCTTTGCTTTAGTATTGTCGATATTTACAAGGAAAAGATTGATCCCTTACACATTTTTTGTTTCTAATTTGTTAGTTTATAGCACTGAAAGTTATTTCAGCAAGAGCAAACAGAGGTGAAATTGTTTGAAAAATCTCAAGAATAAGGTCTTTCTTATTTAGACCAAATGCAACATATCTGGAAACTACCAGGCTTATACAGACAGGTACATTATATTTGGATCAAAATGTGTTCTGATTTACTTGCATAGGAAACATTCAAAATTTGGATAACAATAATTTATGAGAATTATTTATTTGCTTTAGACAGTATGGAAGATAGTGCCCTTGGAATTTTTTTAGGGAACTATAAAATCAGAAAAATCAGACTATACACTTCACTAGTAACAGTGCCTAATCAAACTTTGACAAGAGATAAATAAAAGTTGGCAGCTAAAAAAATGTAAGTCGTACCTTTTTTATTTCTATTTCCAAGCAAAATAAATACCATTTGGATTTATTGTGTTAATATGTTACAGTTATCAATATGGTTTATCATTAGAAATTGTATGCCTACTAAATGCTTTGCATTCTACTGAATGCATGGGTCATGGTTATTATTTGCAACCTCATGCTCATTATGTGCTATGCTGTATGCTCATGAGAGACTTGTAAACTTCACTACACGTATGCCCGATGAATGGGTGGTGGCTTCTGACTCTCCTCAGCACTGAGATCTGATTTTCCTAAATGCCATGAAGGTCTAACTGCTGAGTAGCATGAAAACAGTGGCGTGTCGGGCTACGGGGCTTTAGAAATCTCAAGCAGTGCTGGGTTTCAGGTCTATTGTATGATTTGCAGACATATTACGGAACTTGCATGTTTGGTCTAGCAAAGCTATTTCCTTTGGTCAAGTTCTGATCCTCTCCAAAAAACAGCAAGCCCTGAATGTCTGAGGATGAGTTTTTTGTATGTTTAAATGCCTTGTGTTTGTAGTTCTAACAAGCCTCTTCCACAACTTTAAGAGGGGGGATGACCTCCCGAATAGCCACCATGGGCCAGTCTCCTTTGCATCTTTGTCCTTCATTCATTTGACTTTAATGTGTATGTTAATTGTCCATGTGATCATTATGCCTATGTACTGTCTTCACTGTCCTGTGGGTCCTATTTTGTCTCTCCACTTGAGCTGTAAAATGTTTGAGGCCAGAGGCTCACTTAACATGCAGCAAGGGTGCCATTAATGTGCATTCGATGAAGCGTCTTGCTGTACTCTCTTAGTTGGTGTCACCCCTTGTGTCACAAAGTCAACTGGTTGATAGGATCAGGGCTGAGCTGGTATCATCGGCTGAGAGTCCAGTGGAAGGTTAGGAGGTTAGGAGGGCAGTAGTTCACTGTGGCCTCACACTCTCTGAGATTTCTCAATGCTCAGAGAGGTCATGCATTTACCACAGCAGTACACTCACAGTAATACTGACAATAATAATGATAAAAGAAGGTTATCATATAGCTTTAAACTTTGAACAGGCTGCACCATTCAAATGCACCGTGAGTCAATATATGTACGTGTGTGTGTCCACACACACAAATGTGCCCACCGTACACACTTAAATTCTACAGTTAACTTCTGAATGGCCCAACTCCATCGCTTAGTCTTCCTGGGGTTAAAAGTGTTAAATTATTTAATGTAAGCATTTAAAGTATAATTTTTCAACCCTGTTTTTGCATTTCTTCATTTGTTTATTAGCATACAAAATCCTTAAAACATGAAAGTAGCTTGAATTTTCTTGACCTTTGAGAAGGTTTGGAAATGATTCTGTTATTGAAGCAACTGAACTAATGGGGCATTAGCCAACATTTCTCTATTGCATTTCTCCTTCATAAATAAGATTGTTAAGGAACAATATTGTATACATTATAGAATCCTCAAATGTGTCTAGTACAGTGTCATATTTTTATTTGAAAATTGAATGGGTATTAATGAAAGATACTGGTGCTATACTTAACTTTAAGCTGGAATATTTTTTCTTTGGCATTATTTTCACCCCCTTGTAGCATTCAGGATAAAGGAAAGCCAAGTCTGTAAGATCTGATGTTCAATTAAATTGTCTGATTTGTTAAAGGAATGGCAAATAATGCACATTTGATGAGTATTGATCCCTGAGAAAATTCACGTTGAACAGCTAGCTATACAATGGTTAAAATTGACTTGAAAGTACTTTTTCAGTGGTGACAAATTTTTGTCTTTTGTGAATACAATAAATTTTAGAAAAAATGAAATGATTAATATATAGCTTATTACGAAGCCAAGGTTTATTTGATGGGGGAAACTGAGAGAATTGCATAATAAAAAGGCTAATGTTTCTCTGTGGGCCTAGAATGAATGCCAATCATTATTTTAGAGCTGCTCCTTTCGCATCTGTTTAAAGGAGAAAGACAGGGAAATGATTTGCTTGTGTTGGATTTAAGAAAACAATGTGAGTGAATTTATGTTGGAGGCTTAAACATAGTATCTAAAAAAAATCTGGGGAAGAAATGATCTGGGAAGCAAAGAGCGAGGAGCTGAGACATAACAGGTTGGTGTACTCTGACAGCTCCCCAAGGGAACACTAGGACGTCTTGTTTTTTCACACGTCACTGTTCAAAATTACACTGATGTTTGAGGAAACTTTAAATAGAAAGCTACACTTCTAGCAATGGTCTTGTCTTCCAACCAGAACAATACTTTCTGCTCTCTGTCTTCTTAGAAAGGGATATTAAAAGGAACATTTTTTGTGGTGACTCTGGAATGGATACCATGCAGATAGAAGAGAAGATCATCCAAGGCCCATGGAAGGGTACGGCAGAGATGCTTCCAGGAGCATCCCGCAGACCAGCAGCAGAGAGCGTGTTCTCATTTCTGCCTCTTACACTAACAAGGGTCATGAAATCCTTAGAAAATCTCCAAATCTTGTTTTTGCCAATAGTTTCAACATCTTTCCCTCTCCCAGCATTTCAACAAAGCTGCCACATAGATGATTAATTAAACTCATTTGAGCAAACCTCTGGTAGAAGGGCTAACAAGTAAATTTTTAAAATGTGAAATAGACTAATCAATAGAAAAGAGGATTAGCAATCGTATCTAGAAACGAAAGACCAAGTGGTATTCGGGCCATGGAAAGATAAAGCAATATTTGCTAAAACAAACCCCCTGCATGACCTTAAATTATTTCCTATGCTCTTAGAAAGTTATGCTCAAATTTGCAACTTTAATCTGGAGATTTTAAAATATATGAGCAGGGACCATAGGAAATATGGCCTCTAAGCCATCTTTGTTACTACCGAAAACTGAGTACTAGCTTATCAGTGACAGTCAGACCTCGCAAACCCACCAGAAAATGCTGGCTATAGCCCAAGCCTTAGGGAAATGAGTGCCAACACTAAATTCATACAATAGGATGTAATTTTCTAAGTGCCACATTAGTACCTCCCATTGCATAGCATTTTTTAAAGCTTTTCAGATGTAACAGATGTGATAACTTGTTTTTAGGGACCCATAGCTTGCCTCATTTACTTCTTTGGGGTATAATTAGCACCAAATAAGGGAGGAAGAATGGAAGGTTCAGGGATCAGAGGTCTCACACACATGTGGTCAGAAAGTGGAGGAAGAATAATAAGACCTGATTTGTAGTGGGCGCTTACCAAATGCCAGGCAGTGTTCCCAGGGCTGTGCGTGCATCATCCCATCCCATCCCTCAAAATAATTGCATGAGGTGACCCTTGCTTTGGCTTTTATTTGACAGATGAGGAAACTAGGCAGAGAGAGCTTAAGAAACTTGCCCAAGTTTGAACCCTGGCAGTCTGTTTAGAGCCTAGACTTCTAAGTAGCCACTCTTTCACCTCCCATTGCCGACCAGATCCTCTCTTCACTCCACATGGGGAAATTTCATGGTGAGAGGTGTAATTCTAATGTACTTAGCTATCCTAGTTTACTTAAGTTGGACTCTTTGAAGAAAGAATACCTTGTAATTTGATATAGAAAGAGGGCACAGTGATCAATTAAAATATAAACTTATCAAATAATATCTAAAATGCCTTTTAACCTATTGATATTGGTTTAAAGTAGTGTTAAGCAAAAACATCATAATATAAGTGTTTCTCATGCAAAAAAAGAAAGAAAGGAAAGAAAAGGATCAGTGATTTTCTGTGGACTGCTGCCATCCTCTACTTGGGTTTTTCAATGTGGGCTTCCATCTGGCTCATTTCATCTGGTCAGAAACATTGGTCATGTAGTTGTACTTTACCATCAAAATGTTACTCCTTAGCCGGTTGTTCAGAGGAGCCAGAAGATTCTCTGAGCTAGAGAGATCAGCTTCATCCTGAATCATGCTAGTTTATTCTACTGGCACTGTCTTGAATATTAAACTGGCCTTCTTAATAATATTCCAAATTGTGAGCAATATTAGCTACATTGAAAGTGAGAAAAATAGTTACCTTATAGGCAATGTGATGGTCACTACAGGAAGAACGGTGTGGTTAACAGTCATTGCCTATGTGTGACTGGAAGCGTGGGGTAGGAGGGAAACTTGAGTCTGGAGCCAGACAGACCACACATGACTGTGAATGCTGCTGCTTGCCTGATGAAGTGATTCCCTCACCTCCATTAGTGGATCCCATGTCTGTCAATGGAAAATAAAAGTGCCCAGAAATGAAACAGTACATGAAAGTAGGCCTGCCTACCACCTCTTTTCTAGCATTTTTTACATTCCCTTTATCATTGTATCAATTTTGTGATGCTTTTTACTTTGGTCAAATGCATTTTGAGGTTAGCCATTATCATTGGGACTGCTCCTGCTTACAGAAGAGTACATTACAGCCGGTTTATAAACAATTACTTGGTAAGCAACCTGCACATATAAACCCCCTCACCTTGAAAAGGGGATATGGAGTAATGGTTCTACAGCCACTTTGCTGAAGTTCCAATTTCCAAACTTTCACTCACAGCTGTGAGACATTGGTCAGGCTACTGAACATCATTGTTCCTTAGTTTCCTCATCTGTAGAATAGAATGTTGTGAATATTAAATGTGTTAGCCATATGTAAAACCGGGCACATAGACAGCACTAAAACAGTAGTTAGCTGTTATTAATACTAAAATGTGAGCTCCTTGCAGTAGCACTGTTTGTCTTTTTTTCTCTTCACCTCTCTATCACCAGTGTCTGGAAGGGCATGTGGCATAAAGTGGGTGCTTGGTGTGTGTGTATTGAATGAGTGAGTCAATCAGCAAATGTTTGTGGACCCCTGTCAAGAGCGAGGACACTGCTTCATTTTCCCATATGCATGGAACAGAGGGTGAAAGCTGAAAAGACCCAAGAGTTCATCTGCTCAAACCACTGTTTGAGACTGAAAAACCTAAAGAGCTCTCTAGGTCTTGATAATGTCAAGTCAGTCAAATGCAAAAGACAGGCATTTCAAGAGGACCAAGTCTGTAAGCCCCATTCCAAAAAGAAAGCTTGGGAGTGAATGTGAAAAAATAAGCTTTGTGCTGGGCTAATGGAATAAACTCTGAAAAAGTAAGAACTGATGTGACCATGAATAAAATACGCAAATGCAATCAGAATTCATATAAAAGATTAATGCATTCATTCAGATACTATTTGTTAAATTCCTATAATAAGTGTGGTCAGTAGTGTGCTGATAAATGTTAACGGCCAACTGTCTGTGAAGATACCAACAAAGCCTATTTGTAATATTTGCTGATTTCTGTGGGAAAAATTCCCCCACCAGCCCATTTCAAGCTGCAGAGGTCATTAACTGTGGAGTTGGCAAGAAATGCATTGTAGCACATACGTGCAATAGATGCAGATGACCTCAACAACATAGATAGTCGTAAAATGCAGTCAAATTATTAGGGAATGATTAGTTTTGAATATTTCCATTCTTATTAACATAATGTATTTAATTGTAAGTTTATATAATTTAATTTTTATAGACACTAGGTATGACAGCTATGACAGCTGACTTACACTCCTGAAAACGTAGCAGTCTGGTTTTGCCAGCTGGGTGCGGCAGCTGCAGCCACCATTGTGCCTAGTGCTTTGTTAGCCACCTAAAAATACTTACCTTATATTAGAGACAGCATGAGGAGTAAAATGGAAAAAGTCTCTGCTCTCGTAAAGCTCCCATTCTAGTGGAGGTGGGCAGAAAAATAAACACATTAACAGCTAAATAAAATGGGGACTGGGATAGGAGATTCTCTTAGGGTAGTCGAGGAAGGCATCATAAAGAAAGTGACAAGTGACAACTTGGCACATAAGTTCAAACCTATCCACTGCATTCATCCATGAGCACGTGTGAATCCCAGGCAGACAAGGTGTAAGTCAGAACTGCACCAACTCGATGGAACCACGCGGATATTGGCGTCATTACCGACTGTGTTCTTGGTCAGGTCGGATGCTCGTCTCGAGTGAATTTTCCTTTCCCTCACCTTTATTGTAAAACTATGAGGAGCGGGAAGAGGAGGAAGAGGAGAAGCAGTTTATGGTAGACATTCCATTCCATTATTTTATGGAATTCTCAAAAGTTTCACATGTACAAAATACTAAAATGAAAAAATCAGAAGATAAAATTCAATAGCAATAACCTGTGATGTAGCGGTGCCTTTTTTCAGCTTGATATGTCCGTGCACATCTGCCCCCAGAACATAGTTGCCTTAAGAATAATTATGTGATGAATCTATTTTCAAAAGTAATCATGCAAACAAAATCTTGGATTCGAAGGAAAGCTAACTAGACCAAACTTTTCGATGACATAAATCTGTAGGGTGGTGCCTGTAAATATTATGCTTCTAATGCTCGTTGCTTGATCTCCCTTTTGGCAATTAACTGGTCTCTAATTGATCTGTGAATTACCCACGAGACATTGCTATGGATAAAGGAATGCAATGGCAGGATAACAAAATAGATCAGCTGGGAGGAGAGGTTTAACTGTAAGATATCCTGGGTTTTTAGGAACTTTTCATGTAGTGGCAATGTTTAGAAAGATAATGAAAAACTAGCTGAATCTGACTAGCGTTCTCATCCAAAGGGAAGATTTATGGCCTGTTTAAGAATCTCATTAATTTCATGACGTAAGTACATTCTCTAGTGCAAGGGTGGTCACTTTAGGAGGGAGAAAACCATAACAAAAATATTCTTCTGTCATCTTTGGGTTGTACTTGACAAAAAGCTCTCATGCGTGGCTTCCAGAAAGTATCGCATCCCTGATCTCAGATGAACTAAAAAATGAAAACATTTCATGGCTCATACAACTATTTTCCTCCTCTGTTTCCTAGAAAATAACTAGATAAATCTCTTTTTATCATGAAAAGATAAAAACCACATGAGTTTCTTTAGCTTTTTGTAATGAAGTTCAAAACGCCTTGAGCACAGGCAGCGGACAGTGACCAGAGGTCCTGTTAGTGGGCCTTTGCTGTCCCGTCTTCCCTGGTCAGGGAGGGAGGGAGTGACTGTGCAGCTTCTGCTCTTGGTGTTGCTTCCCTAACCCTGGGCGGAGAGACTCAGGGACACGAAACATCAGTTTTCTCCTCTTAAAGAAATCTGTGTGAGTTGAGACAACAGAAACATTAGGGGGAACTGACTTACAGAAATGCCAAGAAAGGAAAAGAAGAAGTTATTGGCTCTAACCAGGTAACTCAGTTGGTTAGAGCACCATCCTGATACCCTAAGGTCGTGGGTTTGATACTCAGGACACATGCAAGAATCACCCAGTGAATGCGTACACACATGGAACAACAAGTTGATCTCTCTCTCTCTCTCTGTCTTCCTGTTCTCCCCCACTCCCACCACTTTATCTCTCTAAAATCAATCAATCAATTTTTTTTAATTATTGCCTGGGAAAACACATTATCTTGTGTTTGTAATGAACTTAAAAGAAGTAATGTTTGTGTTAACCTTATATGACTTAAAAAATATGTTTTACCTTTTCAGTGTTGGTAAAAAAGAAAGGGACTCTCTTTCTTTGACAAATTATTTTTATATAGCCCTTAGCACTCTATGAGAAATCAATTGGTATAAGAAGATATGTGTGAATTTGCAGCTAGGTAAGACATAAAAAACTGCTTAGCCATTTTTTCTCATATAACCAGCACTCAGATCAAGGAATGAAGCATTACCAGCTCCCAAGGATACCCATTCATGCTCCTTCCCAGTCATCTGTGATCCCAGACTTCCTGACTTACAGGACAATAGATTTATTTTCCCTGCTTTTGAACATTTTATAAATGGAGTTATACAATATAAACTCTTCTGGTTTGGTTTCTCTCAGTCAGCATTGTGAGAATGAGATCGATCATCCAAATTACTTTGTGTTTCTCATAGATTGTTCATTCTCATTGTGATGATACTGCACTGAGTGAATGTACTGCAGATTCCTTATTAATTCCATTGTCAATGGACACTTGAGTATTCCAGTTTGAGGCTATTATAAATAGAACTCCTATGAACATTCTAGAATATGTGATTTGGTAAATAAATGTGCATGGAATGTGTATAAGTTTTTACGCATGCACATGCGTTGGTTATTTCTCCAGGAGTAGAGTTTCTGGGTTGTAAGTTATATGTATGTTTTAGACACTGCCAAATATCTATAAACACTTTTCCAAAGTTATTATACTCATTTTGTAATCCCCAAAGCAGTGGTCCAGGTTTCCCACATCCTTACCAAAGTTAGGCCATCTAGGTATCCCATTTTCAGTGACAGCATCTTAATAAATGTTATTTAGGAATAGCAATGTCACGTAATGCCTTTTTATGGAAACGGTCTACAGGACCAGGTTTTCCAGGAATCATGCGGGCACTAGTGAGCCATTTGCACTCCATTTTTCTGTGATGGATAGTACACGACTGTGCAATAGGAGACTGCAGCAGAAAACTTGACCTGTTGTACATAAATAGAATTTTTCCCTCTCTCTGAGCCATATTTAGTTTAAATCTATGATCTTATTCTTACACTTTATCAAGATCATAAATAATAACAAATTTCAAATAACAAGAAAAAAATGGATAACACATAAACATTGTTAGCAAAACCAATTAGTAATCTTTTATTCTATTTTAAAATTTCCATTTCCTACTTTTAGTTCTACTTATATATCCTCTGCTCACTTAAATCAGGTTTTCCCTTCCATAAATGATTTCTTTGAAAAGTTGTTTGGAACTTTTCCTAAGCCTACTTAAGTTGTTTCAAAGCTGTAGCAACTACATAGGCAATATAAGTCAGGATACTATAAGTGTATAGTTTTATCAAAGATTTTTTTTAACTCATACATTTAAAGCAGTTTTTTTAATTCTCTTTCCTCTTTCTTTGTCATTTTTTATGTCAAAATTTTGGTAACATATAATCCTCTTTTGTATATCATAACTAATTTCTTGAAACTTTCAAAATCCAGTCTAAACACTCTCTAACTGGTGGCATATTAGGTAAAACAAAAAGAAAAAATAAGGCAGTAGAAATTTATTCTAGAGTTTTCATGACATGAAACAAATATACTTTATTGTCAGATGACTAGTTCAGATCATGAGCTTTGAAAAGTAAAAGTTTCTCTATAAGGCTCACATGACTTAGAAATTGGGAAAGGAGTTAATGATTTATAATGTTCTCTTTTTTTTAATTTAAGATTTATTGTATTTTTTCCATTAGCATTTAGTCCTCTTAAACCCCGCTCCCCCGCCAGCCATCACCTCACTGTTGTCCATGTCCATGCGTCCTTTTTCCTTTTTGCTCAAACCCTTCACCCCCTAACATCCCCCCCAGCTGTCGTCTGCTCTCCATCTACGAGTCTGAATGTTCTCTTTTAAAGTTTAATCTCTACCTTATGGGCTCTGGAAATTGTTATATTTCAGTTTTGCTTTTAGATTCCTCGGAAATGAGGTTTTCCTAAAAATATAATCCTCGGAACCAACATTTCTCAGTGCCTAAATAACTCCCCAGGCCCTGCTAGAAGTCATGTTAATTCTTTCAGGTCACTAAAATCCTATTTCTAATATATACAAACTAGCAGCTTATCGTGGCTAATTGTTTCATCAATGACGAATTAAAGTTTATCGTTGTGGCATGGTGAATTAAAGTCCACAAGACTCATGTTACCCAATATTTCAAACTATTAAATCTTTCATCAAAACTACTAAAGAAAAGCAGAATGGCTTATCTTTCTTTTCAACTCCCTGTTGTCATGCCTGCTGCTGGGAGTGACAACGAGATACAAAATATTCCAAAATCAGAGCGAGGGGATTGCTAGGCACAAAGCTCACCCTCCAGGTAGAGAATCTGCCCTGTCTGCAGGGAGTACGCAGCAGCCCACCAGACGCCGTAGAGTTCACATCCACTGGGGGAACGTTATTCAGAGACGGCACTTTAGAGAAGAATCTGGCAGCAAAATAAAACTTTGGAAAATAAACAAAGGACATAGTGTGTTTAGGCTTTATTTTTACTTTAGAAAGGTTTTTCTTTTTTTTTTCAATCATTTTCGTGTACTTGTGTCATTTTTAATGTCGCTTGTGTAATTTTTAATGAATCGCTCCTGATCCAATTGACAGAAACAGCCCTGAGACAACACTGTTGAGAGGCAAGATGGATATGAAGGAGAATATAAGCTGTTTTTTGAGATGTTCGGAATAAGGTTGACAGAGCATCTGTTTTTGCATCAAAAGCTTAAAGAATCTTTGTTTTCCATGAATTATTTAAGCCACTGAAAAAGAGCCCCAAGACATTCAGTGAGAATTTAAGAGACTGAGTCTGAAACCTGATCCACCAATATTGTTTCCATTTTCAGAGAAAAATGGATAACGCTTCTGACAGAGCTATCATCCTATACCTCTGGAAAGAGCAGGAAGTTTATGTTAAAAATTTAGTGATCATTGGCCACTTTTCAAATACTTTTATTCGTTCTTTACTGTCGGTGACAGTGAGATATGGGGAGAGGAGAAGGCCAGTACATGTTTTCGTTTTCCTTGCTTTCCAGTGAAATGAAGGGATGACTAGACAAATAGAAAGTATTTTTGTTATAATACCTGTAATAAAGTCCTCCCCCTAAACCATTTTGTATGTTGTTTGAAGACAGAGGTTTTAACATTCAAGTGCAATCTCAGACTTCATTTATTTGCCATTTATTGTATAACTCACCACACAAAATACACTCTCTTATTTTTCATATACATTTTCTTTATTATCATAACGATAAAGCCGCAGCATGCAACATTCTTCAGGATCCATTTATATGGTAATCATAATAGGCACTACACCAGTTCTTACTTGGAAGAGTGGCAGCCAGCTGACCTAGGTTTCCATTCTAGGATCATGACACAGTGGTGGGCAAAGCAGGTTTACAGTTGTTTGTGTGGAAAGTAACACAATTCATAAATAATAATACGAGAGTAAATTGTGCTTTGCACACTCACAACTGTAGAGGTACTTTTGACCACCTCTGTACATTAGACAAGGTACTTAACTTCTCTGGACCTCAGCTTTCTCATGTGAAAGGGAATGTACAGACTTATATTTACTATATCTCTGTACATTTATAGATATATCATCATAGAGGTATAAAAGAACTGTAAATGACCCCAGACTGTGTGCCTAAATATTTCTCCATAGTCAAGAATGTTTTCATGATAAAAAAAAATCAAGCCCCAGAAAGATTAAAAAATAGTTAAATGTCCTTTTGAACTTACATTCAATTCAATCTTCCAAAAAGTATATATTGAGTATATATAATTTGCAAAACATATGAAGTCCAAATCTTATGTTTTTAAAAATCTGATACATGTTGTTTAAATCAAGGCAGTCTTTCAAAAGTAACCTATTGCTAACATTGTCTTCTGAATAATAATTATTATTCTTTTGAATACTACTAAGTATTAGCAAAAGGATGGATGTGAAAATAAATACTAAGTCTTACCTTACGTTATGTATTCTAGGGTTCCAAGACAGAGAGCTCCCTGCTGCCTACTTTTAAATGGATTAATGTGAAATTAATGGGCTACTTACTTGCCCCATTGATTCAACTGTTTTAGGTATAGCTACTAGTTAAATAAACTCTGTCACATTACCTAAACAACAATTTAGACACTATTAAGATTAGTTTGATTAAAGTTTCCTTTTAAATAAATGAGAGACATAAAAGAGACAAGTAAAAATTATATGAAGAAGTGAGTCCAAATATGGTAATTTGCAGTTCAAAGGAGAAAGGTATTTGCCATCTCTCAAGAGTCACTAAACCACAAAATATCAACAATATAGATGAATACACGCACTTGGGGAAATGTTGCAGATAAGAGGCGCCCTATGTTGTAGATTCTGGTATTTGTCAGAGATAAGGAATGAACTGCATCTTTGCCTGGATGGCTCTTGGGATAAAATAAAATGAGCGGTTAGGCTAAGTATAACGCGATTTATTTATAAAGTTCTTTCTCATTAAGATCTTCAGTCATAAGAAATACTGGCATTGCTTTTAAGTACCTAATTTAGGTCAGATAATATATCATTACTTAGAAAGAAAATGTTTAGAACATCATTTAATACGAGTAGTTTAGATTTGTGATTGAGCAAAGTCTCCTGAGTTCAAGTTGTGGCTGTTCCCTTAGTACGTTGTGTGACATTTATTAAACTTTTTAAATGTACTCTGTTTGGGTGCCTCTGCACCTACAGCGTTAGCTGCTCTGAGCATTGAGATAATGCCAGAACAGCCCTAAACCGGTGCTGGCTAGTGTTAGTTATCCTCACTCACAGCAATAGGCTACAGATTTCTTCCCACCGAAGGTAAGTGTGAGTATGGACAGGAAGATTGTTTATGGGTAACACTGATTCTCTGCTTTCTGTTCTATGGTGTCCATTGTTTTTGAAAAGAAAGTAACAATCACCAACCACTGACCCTTTCAAATGGGTGGGATTTATGCCATACATACATGTGTGTATATGGATATATGTGTGTGTGTGGATATGTGTCTGTGTGTACAGACACGCATACCACTGCCAGGAAGCTGGATTTCTCACATCGAGTAACTACTCTGAAACGTCAAGACCTAGCCAAGTGTCATGTACTTGGCATTCAATATATATTACGGAATTTAATTTCTTTTACATTTCAAATTACTGTTACTGCTTCTTCCACAAAGAAGAAGTATTGTATTGTAAACAATTACAATAACCCCTTAGCTTTTTTGATTTGGGCTATTATGAGGGTCTCCAGGGCTTCATGACCAGTAGTAATTTGATCCTGCAGACAACTAAGCTTTTCGTGGATTTAAGGTGCTTCACTAATGAATGAGCCTGTAGAGCATCCCATATCCACATCACAATGCGGTGTCCTCATTCTCCATTCTCCTTTCCAATGCAGTAACTCTGAAATAATAAACACATTGCGTCCATGTAGGAAAATTGCCCCCGGAGGAAAGCTGACTCCTACTCCTGCCCTGTGTAGTCCAGCATGCTAGCCACCAGCCCGAGCACCGAGCTGTGGCCGACACAGAGTAGATGGGCTGTAAGGGGAACACACACAGAAAATCTCAAATACCTGGTGTGATCAACAGTGAAAAATCTTATTAGTCATTTTTATATTGACTACATGTGAAAATAGTGATATTTTGCATATATTTGGTTAAATAAAATGTAGTACTAAATTAATTTTGCCCACTTTTTAGGAAAACTTCTTGTAATCTGGCTTTTAGGACATTTAAAATTACGTACATGGCTCCCATTCGTGGTTCACATTATATTTCCATTGGAATAGCATTAATCTAGACAGAAGTGAAGGAAGAAAACAGCTAAAGAATATGATAATTCTTAGAAAAATGATGAATAGTATGGAAAGTTTTTAAATTAAATGTACTAGGGTGACATCGATTCATACGGTCATACAGGTTTCAGGTATAAGTTTCTTTGCCGCTGACCTGTTTATTGCATCGTGGGCTCACGCCCAATGCCAAACCATCTTCTGTCATCATGTATTTGGTTCCCTTTACCCTTTACTACATCCACACCCCTTCCCTCTGGCAACTACCGTGCTGCTGTTTGTGTCAGGGAGTTTCAGTTTTATATCCCACCTATGCGTGAAATCACATGGTTCTTAGCTTTTTCTGACTGACTTATTTCACTTAGCACAATATTCTCGACTCACCCATGTTTTTGCAAATGGCACTATTCATCTTTCCGTATGGCTGAGTAGTATTCCATTGTCTATAGGCACCATATCTTCTTTATCCAATTATCTACCGAAGGACACTTTCGTTGTCCCCATGTCCTGGCCACTGTGAATGATGCCGAGATGAACATAAGGGTACATATATCTTTGCAAATAAGTGTTTCTGAGTTTTTCGGGTAGATACCCAGAAGAGGGATTCCTGGGTCGTGGTAACACTATTTTTAATTTTTTGAGAAACCGCCCTACTTTTTTCCATAGTGGCTGTACCAGTTACATTTCAACCAACAATAAATGAGGGTCCCTTTACCTCTACAACTTCTCCAACACTTGTTGTTACCTGTCCTGTTGATGATAACCATTGTCACAGGTGAGAGGTGGTATCTCACTGTAGTTTTCACTTGCATTTCCCTAATAGTGACATTGAGCATCTTTTCATATATTGCTGACTGTTTGTCTTCTTGGGAGAGGTGCCTCTTCAGATCCTCTGCCCATTTTTTAATTGGATTGTTTGTTTAGTGTTAAGTCATATGAGTTCTTTATATATTTTGGATATTAATCCCTTGGACAAAAAAAATAGTATGAAATTTAAAGTAGTAAATAAGATCAAATTTTATGAACAAGTCCACCATAGTTCACCATGTGCATGTTTTCAGAAAAAAGTCAAAGATTTTAGAATTTTTCATGGAGTGTTTCAGTCAGTGAAATATTGTTCATCCCATGAAAATGAATGATTTAGCAAACCAGGGCTGTTAATGGAAGTGAGATCTCAAAAATGGCAAAGAGACTACAGGCCTTTTTGTAAAGTGACACATAGTAAAAGCATCAATGAGAGTATTTGTTTTACTAAATTTTCTAAGGGAAAAGTATATTCTATAGTGATATTTGGGGATTTCTGAACATCCTAGATGCATTTGAATGTCAAGGATATAATGCAGTTTTCCCCAGTATTTTTTAATTTAATGACATTTTGCTAACCTCAAAAAATTGAGCCTTAGAGTACTTCAACAACTCTTTCTTGATCACACAGCAGTTCTGACCTGTGATAGGAGTGCAGATCTGTGTGACAAAGTATACCCATGAAACCTGGGCTCCTGGAACGATTCTGCAAAACAATGCTTCTATGCTGAAGTAGTTTTAAGAAAAAATGCATAGTCTACTGCCTTCTCAAACATTATTCATTCACTAGTATATTAAAGGCATGGTAAAATACTGAAAAACTGTTTAATCTGTCATATTTTTTCTTCAAACTTATTTTACCACAGAATATCTCTTCACCTTCATATGCATCTAAATATCATATATCATCTATATATGCTGAGTTAATCTAGAAAATACTATTTGGAAATGCTGAAATACAAGGTCTGCCCGGGAAAAGTCCAGCCATTGTTAATATAACAAGAACGGTTTGCATAACATGGATTTAACCTGGCAGCCAAGGAGAGTGGACTGGAATGTGCATGTGTGAACAGTGACAGCTTCACTGTACTAGTCAGTGGGGGTAGAAGAAGCTGGTGAGTGAGCATGTGTACTGTGTGGCCATCACGTTCAAAATGACTGAGTGAGTAGAACAATGAATCTGCATCAAATTTTGCATTAAGCTTGAACATTCCTTTGTGGAAACTGTTCAGATGATTCAGAAGGCTTTTGGGGACAGTGCAATGAGTGCAGCTCAAATAAATGTGTGCCACAAACACTTAAAAGATGGTCAAGAGTCCACGTTCTGGAAGGCCTGCAGCAAGCAGAACACCTGAGAATATAGGACGTGCACAGCCTTCAAGCAGCAAAGATTGACGACCGACAGTGCGAGAACTAGAAGTTGATCTGGGGATTCCAAAAACTACTGCATCTGAGATTTTGATGCAGAATCTTGGCGTGAAACGCGTTGTGGCAAAATTCATTCTGTGGCTTCTGCTACCAGAGCAGAAGGAACATTGTGCTGCAGTTGCTAATAACTTGTTTCAAACAGCTACCCATGAACCAGATTTGGTGCCCTGCAATTTCTGGCTTTTCCCAAAACTGAAATCCCCTTTGAAAGGGGAGAGATTTCAAACTGTCAATGAGATTCAAGAAAATAGGATGGGACCACTAAGAGTAATTCCAGTAAAAGATTTTGCAGGGTGATCTGAGCAGTGGAAGGGATGCTGCAAGAACTGTGTGTTCAGTTGTACCAAGGTGCCTACTTTGAAGGGGAGGGAGGTGTCATTGTCCTATGTGCAATGTTTCTTGGATCTTCAATAACTGTCTCTTTCATAGCACATGGCTGGATACTTTATGGACAGACCACAGCATACTTTTACCTGCCTCCTATCATCTCTCATTATTCATACCTAGAAAAAATAACTTTGAGAAAATCTAAAATGTTCAGAAAAATAAAAAATGTTCAGAAAAAATATATACTTTGATGTTCAGATGACTTCTAGCTTGATTAGAGAATCAAACCTAGGATTTAAAAATATGCTTGGATGCATTTCTTGATTATTTTTTTAAGATTTTACTTATTTATTTTTAGACAGAATGGAAGGGAGGGAGAAAGAGAGGGAGAGAAACACCAATATGTGGTTGCCTCTCACATGGGACTTGGCCTCAGGCATGTGCCCTAATTGGGAATCGAACCGGAGACCCTTTGGTTAGCAGCCTGCACTCAGTCCACTGAGCTACACCAGCCAGGACCATTTCTTGATTATTCGTATATTTATAGTGTGTGATCCAGAGTGATTCAGTGAAAACTATATTTAGACAGATTACTGTCTAGGAGCCTGTTTGCATTGGACAAAATAGGACTTGCTCCTAATGAAGCTACGCTTCTAAGTAACAACTTCTTGGGATTTGGAAAATCAATGGCAAGATAACAAGTACATCGTCACCTTCAGAAATGTAAATGGTTCCACAGTTGGTGCTGGTTACATAATGGAGGAAAGTTTCATAGTGTATTTCGTAATTTACATTATTTTTTATTTTCTTTTTTCTATAAATTGTGCTAAAAATGCCATTGAGGGTCATGAAAATAGACTCAATAGTTTCTAAAGCAGTGAGAAACTTTAAGTTTCAGTAAAAAAAATAGAGTTAAGTAAAAAAATAAAATTTTAAGAAGTTATTAGGCTATTTTGTATTCTGAAGTTGAGCATTTTTCAGGGACACTTTTGCCTTCAACCTGTCTGCTGGGGCCTTACAAGCTGCATGCTTTCAGTAGAGTTCATGATTAGTATCCTAATTATACTCCTTTTATGTCTACTATACTTTATCTTGGATTCAAGCTATGATCCTCACAGAAGCTATTTAGGAACATGAACTCTGGTAACAGGTTTCAAGAGCTAATGACACGCATTCTCTAAGCCCTGGTTAGCCAGTCACTCTTTTGAGATAACCAGCTCCTTCAGATTTGACATGTCAGTGACTCCTAAAATACACTAAACAAGGATATGAGGTTGTTGAGTCCTTGGTTTCCTTGTGCAACATTTACTTCACTGAGAAGAATGTTTTCACCAAGCCATTAGCTATTAGAACAGAATGCCGTTGCATTGATGAAACGTATCGACTGAGGTCGAGGACCTAGAGGCTAGCTAACTTTTGGGCTCATTTTCACTGTGCCATGTAGCCTGGGATCCCTACCCTTGCCTCTTTGAAGGTAGGGCTACTTTTTTTTATCTGATCATCTCACAAGTTTACTGTGAGAATTAAATGTGTGAAATAATGTAGGAATGTCAAGTATAGTCATGGGCTACAATATTTGCTGGAGGGCATTAAGGATTAATGGAACCTTAAAGAATTCTTGAGAGATTGTCAAACAGTCTCATAAACTCATATATGAAGCAAGTGGTTCTCATGATTTTTTCACTAGGAACTTTTCCGAGTCTCTTCCCTCCAGCTTCCTCCCACTGCCATTGTTAGCTTTAAGCTGATGCCCATATGACCTCTTAAAATTTCTCCATGCCACACTTAATACTCCCCAAGAATCACTTTGGAGGAGGGAAAAATGACCTTATGAAATCTTTCTGAATGTTCTAATGTAACCTAGTCCAAGTCCCGTTGGGTTCAACTGCTCATCCAAGAGAGGCATAGTCCTGCTCTCTGGAGTCAGACCAGATTGGTGTCCTGGCTCATTCTACCACTTCCTAGCTGCCTCAGTACCCTCAGTACCCTCATCTGTAAATAAAAATACTAATAGTACTCAACTCATAAGGTTTCTGTGGCAATTAGTGAGATAATTGTGTCAAGTACTTAATATAGCACCTGGTATGTGGTAAGCACCCCATAAATGTTAGATATTTGCTGCTGCCACTGTTATTGGCAACTGTCTTCATGAAAGAGGGGGTTTATGAATGTCTTTTACTTATACCAATGCCTTTAAAATATACCAGTAATGTCATAAGAGACTATAAAAGGGCTAATAATGGCAAAGTGCAATAGGCTCCTGGCTACCAAATTCTTTTCTGGCAAAATTGCAGCTTGTTTTAAATGGCTCTTTGTTTTATAAAAAATTAATATGGAGTGAATAGATGCTGTGACCCCATTTTTTGTCAAGTGAACACTTCAGTATTCAGAGTTAAGAGAAGTTTATATAGATGCTAGCTTTTCAAGATACTGTTTAGGAAACAAAACAATTAATTTTAGCTAAATTCTTGATACTAATCTGCAAGTTGCTGATTGTACTTGAAGAAAGTAACTTAGGTTCTAAAAGTCCTAAAACTCTTTTATGTTTTCTTTGTTGCTCAGAAAGCTGTGATCAACCATAATCTCTGCAGTCATTCTCAGTGCACACCTGTGAACAATGAAATTCATGCTTTCCTGTCTACTTTTCAGAATATTAAGATTAATTGTCTTGATGGTTACAACTGCCCTTTTAACAGCATGTTAGGATTTTAAAATGTTTTCTTTAATAACACTATTGTTTGAACACATAATTTTAACAAGTAAAATGCCCATAAGATGTATTAAACATAATCGGTATCAGGGAAATCTTCAACATAAGTAATGCAAAACTTCACATAAATTGTATGCCCACTTCAAAAATAGAGCAACAATTAGCTGCATTTTAAGGATGGAGAGGATGAGCATCTTAGAGTCTGTAAACCACAATAAATCAAGTCATTCATCTGTTTAGCCACACATAGATGGAACTTATTCTAAAGATACTGTAGGAAACCGTCAACTGATACTCTTTTATTTTAATAAAAGGTAAAGCATTCCACTGTAGCAGAATTTTTCCGGGTGCTATCTCAGCATAGGACATTCTAAACTCCAAATTTAGATAAGCTATTAGATTTTCAGAAATAAGAGTCTTACTGTTTTATAGCCATAGATTTGAAGTATCTAATTTACTGCCTCCACTTCGTGTTTTTCATATAACTGCCCCTAGTCCTAATGCAGTGTCAACGTGCCAATTTATGAAGTGAAGTTTCAAAGAATCCCATATATATAAAACCTTTTAATAATGCATGAGATTACTGTGACAGGCAGGAGAAGGATTAAATTTTGGTTGATTATTTGTAAGACAGCCTGTGAAAACAAAACAGTGCCATTTATAAACATTACTCCTAAATATTTGGACTATAAAACATGACAATCTAATAGTAGGCAATTTAAGAAGCATGCAGGCTTGATTTAGCAAAGGGTGGGCTGGTTCAATAGACTGACAGATGGAGGCAGCTTGTTCTTTTGAGATCTTCTTTCCTCATTCTTCTTCCCTCCTTGTGTCCCCTCCATACCTCCCTCAAAGCTGAAGCCTTTGTTCTTTCTATATTCTCCTCAGTCGAGTCTGCCCACAATAAATTGTAAAATATAAAGGAGACTTAAAAGTGCAAATAAACAATTCCACATGAATGAATGCTTTCCCTTCTCAGAAACATTGCATTCCAGCATGACTGGAGCATCTGGTAAACAGACTAAGTTCCTAATAGGGCTATATCCTGTACTGGGCCCTCAGGGCTGCTTGGTGGGCAGCAAGCTTGGCAGGCACTCCAGGGCATTATCTGTTGTGAAGGCTGATATGTTGAAGATGGAGAAGGGGAGCAAGAAGAAAATGCTAAAAAAAAAAGAGAGAGAAAAGGAATGAGATTAAATGTATTACTTCTATATTATAAGTCTGGTCTCGTGCTGGGCATTTTCAGCAGTAAATTGGTTAATCCTCACACCACTTCTAGTCCACACTATCATCACACACGTCCCCTTCGTTGACAGTTGTGAAAACAGAAGTCACGTGGGTAAGTGGCTTGCTGAAGGTCATACTGCTAGTAAGCGGAGGTTTGAATCCAGGGCTGCCTAGACTCACAGCTAAACTTTTACTAACTATACCTGCTTCTAACAACAACCAAAAATACATTTCTAAAAATATGATAATAGTAATAAATAGGAATAAAGAGAAATGATACAAAAGTAGCTTTGTTGAGGTTACTGATAGATAAGGCAAAGGACATTTAAAGTTTTTCTACAAGATTCTCTCTCAGGATCACATTCTCTGGCTGTCTGGCCTTGTGAAATTATACCTTCCCTGATGGCTTAGAGCTGAGCATGCCCTTCTTCTGTCAAGGGCAGCATAAAGTTCATGGAATAGTTTATTTGATGCTTGTGGGTACCCTTTCCAGGCAGCAAAATACTACTTTCAGAGACTAAATTAGCTTTCTTGAGAGTCACAGCAAAAAAGTGACACACCTAAATTGATTACCTTGAAGTTCCTTCCCAGGGTTTTTTTTTTAATTTCTTCTTGAGCCACTGTGCCCTCCCAGCAGTGCCACTGTGACAGAAGTCAACCTATCCTGTGTTCCCAGTCTTTGAGTCGGAATAATTTAAATGTAGTCATAGACATTCAGTCTAGACCAGTTTTCTCAGAATCACAAATTGGGGGGAAATTCCAACCCATGTTTTTTCCAAATGGCAGGGAGTGGCTTAAGAACTTAGAACCTTTTGTACTACTTATATTACTTATATGAATATTGCCATCGGTTGTAAACATGTGTATACCCACTCATTCATAAGGGCATGGAAGTTCGTGATGAGACCAAGGCAGTCTGCTGCCATCTACCTTTCTGTTCCCATCTTCA
Source organism: Micronycteris hirsuta (assembly GCA_004026765.1). Lineage (NCBI taxonomy): Eukaryota > Metazoa > Chordata > Mammalia > Chiroptera > Phyllostomidae > Micronycteris > Micronycteris hirsuta. Next base: position 48,620 of record PVJI01002851.1, read on the forward strand.
GGAATTTACCCCATTGTTTTACAGAAAGATATTATTCATAGAAGTGATTATTCTTTTATCCCTGAGAAGGAGGCACTTGTAAAGGTACCACAGAATCCTTTAAAAAAAACAACAGAAAAAACAAAAACACCGTCATCGTTTTATTTGTCTTTATTTTAAGTAGATCCTTGGGTAAAAACAATGAGTGCAAGTCATATCCTGCAAATCTGTTACAATAACTAAGAATCAACACCCCTTTCTTCTAGGGGCATTTTTTTTCCAGTAGCAAAGCCTGAGCAGAACTGCGAAATATGATGCAGTTCTTCGTTGCCATCTTTCTTTTATTTTGAGTCTGCGCACTTACCAATCTTCACCGCTGTCTCTTCTGCAAAATGGGTCTTTTGCTGTCTTAAAGACTCTACTGTTGCTATTCTTCAGGGCTGATTTCCATCTCTGAGCCCACAAAAGCAGCCTGAGTGCTTCACTGCTGATAAACTTATTGAGCACTTACACTATTGTGGACTGGGCTGGGCTCTGAGGAAACAGAGGTGAGTAAAACAGACATGGTTCCTGCCCTCGCAAGTCTGACAAATGAGCAGGGGAGACAAACACTAAACACGTCTTCACTGAGTGCCCATTCGAAGTCTCCCAAGGAGAGTGAGTTCACACTTGGGCTAGAAAGGGGAAGCCGATCCTGGGGGTGCATTTCTCCACGTGTTGGCTTTTGGTGTAAGACGGCAGCATAGGACAGCCCTAAACTAACTCACCTCCTCCCAGGAACACATCGAATTTACACTTACAGACAGAGCACCTGCCCCTGAAGAAGAACTGAGGGCTGACTTAACAGCTTCTGCACAGCAAACAAGAGAGAGAGAGCCGATCAGCGATTTGGAAGACAAGGCAGCAGAAAACACCCAATTGGAACAGCAAAAAGAAAAAGGAATTTAAAAATGTGAGGATAGTTAAAGGGACCTCTGAAACAACATCAAGAGTAACAACATTCAAATCATAGGGGTCCCAAAAGGAGGAGAGAAAAAGAGATAGGAATACACAATTGGATAACGTGCATTGAGAAGAAATGCAGATCCCAGGAAGACATTGTAAAGGGGAGAACCAGTTAATAAGGGGCTGGGAAATCAAAGCTTCTGGTAGGAAATAATGTATAACTGAGAAATGAAAGGTGACTAGGAATTAGCCAAGTAAAAAGCAGGAAAGAGTGTTTGAAAAAGATGGAAAAGCGGGCACCAGGAATATCTCAAGAAAAAGTGGAAAAACTGAACAATCGATACCATTTTTACTAAGGAGTGACTGACTAACTGGTTTATCTCTTTCATGGATGATGTGCATATGATGTTATTTATTAATCGGCTAATCGGCTATAAGAAAAAATTTGTTTCCAGGAATGAGGAGAGAAGAAGGCTGGGTTAATGTTCTCTGCCCATCTTGGTATAGTTCTGCTTTCTCCGTAAACCTCCGTAAAACAACAGTGGTACCAGGGATACCAGGGGTACTGCTGGGAGGCGTTTGCTTTCCCAGTGTACTCACAACTAGCATTAAATCTAAATGCCTGGTAGCCAGTGCACCTGCCATTCAAACACAGAATCAGGAAAAGCCCTCAGATCACCTCTTCCAACGTGTTTTCCCTGATTCCTTTCCATAGAGCCGCTTCTGTCAGGCAAATTGCCAATCCTGCAAAGGCCATCAGAAAGGACGTCATTAAATCTGGAATCGCTCAAAGATGTAAGGATTCTGTGCATTTTATGTGTCAACTTTGTACCTAAAAAAAAGCCCTATGATTAGGATTAAACATACAAGAGTATTTATTATTCAGAGAAACAGCAATATTATTTAAAGAATTTTCAGCTTTGAATTAGCATAAACATGACCTGCAAGATGAAAGATTTACATATATCCTTTAACAATATATTGTTTTCATTATAATATATTACCTGCAATTGTATATTTACATAATGAGATTCTTGTCCTGGGTTTAACGATATGTATAAAATACAATTAAGGCATTAAAAGTAAAGATAAATTATCCCCACCAGAAATAATCCTAGCAAGTTATTTACTAAAGAATCTTGAATCTAACAGATCAAGGAAAAACTCCCCAAGGAGTCTTTAACTAAAACTCTTTATGACCTGGCAAGACTGAAACCAAAATCTCTCTGAAAAACTGAGTAATGCCTAAGGTACCTAAACTATGAAATCAGAAGCCCTAAGAGCAGCATTACAACAGTTGATTTTAACTGCTCTGATACATGGGAGAGAGACACACTCAGCCTCCTGAATTTTGTTAAAAATTAATGGGATTCTTTCCAATTATGGAACATAGTTTTGAGGTATCCTACAGGAAATTAAAGATAGGTAGATAGATAGATAATAGGATGGATGGATGGATGGATGGATGGATGGATGGATGGATAGATCAGATGGGTAACATTCTATGCCTTTTATGCCATCTTTACTCATGAGAAATAGATTACAATAATCTTTATGTGAAGGCTATCAAGTGGATTTCTCATAAGGCCCCTTCTTTTCATCTAATTTTTAATTTAACATTCTCCTTTCCTTGAAATATGCAGAAACTAGAAATAATCCCCATGGGAAAAGAGAGAGCATGGCAGAGACCCCCTCACTGCTGAGTGACATATGAGGTGTGTGGAAACAGCCACCTTACTCTCGCTTATGTCCTTTTTACCAAAGGAATTGAGTTTGTTGGTTTGTAACTAGATTTTGATTAGGGAGCACATTCCGTGTCTATGGAAGTTTTCTTTGTGGAAAACTCAAATTGTTAACTGTGGTGGATTACTTTTAAATGCTTTAGGCTGTAAATAATGAGAAACTTAGACCTACAGTGGCTCAAACAAATAGAGGTGCTTTTAAGTAAGTGGCCACTGGAAGCATTTCAACTATTGTATGATAGCGTCACCATTTGCTGAAGGCCAGCGTCTATGCAGTTATCTTGGTCTTTTTTTAGGATGGCAAGGTGACAATTACAGCTGTGGACATCATGTCTGCATTGCATGCAGTGAGGGGAAGGGGGTCAGGGAGAAGGTGGAAGAGGAAGCTCTAGTTGTATCTATGCTATTTATCAGAAATACAAAAGCCTTCCCCAAAGCCCTCGAAAGACGTCAGCTTATAGCCCATTAGTCAGAGCTATGCCATATGGCCACTTCTAATGGGAAGGAGATTGGAAAGCCAATGTTTGCTTTCTAGTCTCTATAATAAATGCAGCACAGATTAAGGGAGTTGGAAAAGGCTATGAGCAAGACTCTCAAAGAGTTGGCTGCATTTGGCCTATATTAATATGTTGTTTTAGAAGCCTGTAGTTATTAAGGTTTCTCAAGGACAAGAACATAGGAAAGAATTAAGATCTTTGTGCCAAATGTAGAGGAAACCTTGGAAAGAATGAAGTAGAATGAAAAATAAACTAAAAATGATTAAAAAATACATTGAGGTCATATCTCACAAAACTTTAGGCAAGCCAATCACTAATGATGCACCCTAAGGTTCTCTAACCTATAATGTAGATAATAAGAACATTCTTCTAGTCTTCACAAAAGTCACCAAGAAGTTGGTTATGAAAGCATTTGCATGCATGTATAGATCTACAATAATTTTAGACCATTAATTTATACATACATACATACATGCATACGTATAGATAGATAGATAAGCAATCTATAATAATTTAAAGCAAGATAATTATTTACTTGGGTAAGAAAAGTAATCAACCAAAATAACCATATGCTCTCAGTCATAAAGCCATGATTTATGTCATGTCTATATGATGGGCATGAGAAAAAATAAAAATTGTTTGGGGTATTTTAATCATATTAGCCCCGGAAACAATGCCAAATAGACTGGCTTTAATCAACCCATGATTTGACAAGCCCTCTGTTAAAGGGGTACTATGATTTAGGGAGCAAGGAAACAAGCACAGAAAAATAAATGAAATAGGAGAGGGCCAGGTAAACGGGCTATGGCTCAAGGATCTGGGAAGCATTGTTGTTTTGAAAGATGGGTATGTGATTTAGGAAAGGTGATGCTAAGTTATACTGGCATTTCATCAGGAAGGATGATGTCATTTTTAGAAAAAATAGTGGCCTGTGTATGAATAATCCAGAGTGACTGTGTTTTACAAGAATCATATGAAAATATACTGGAAAACAGAACTTTGGGTTGTAGAGGGTCTTGAATGAGGGAAAGGGAAAATTAACATGGGACAGTAGATTCGGATTCTGAAGGGAGGGGCTTTGTTTAAGGATGTCTGTGGTTGTAGAATACGGTTTTTCTGAAGACTATCAAAATGGTTTGGGGAAAAACTATGGCGTTCTTGGATTAGAGCATGTGCTGTAGGAAAAATATGAGTGTTATGGACTGAAATGTGTTCTCCCAAAATTCACATTGAATTCCTAATCCCAGTACCTTAAATTGTGACTGTATTTGGAGATAGGACCTTTACAGAGGTGGTAAAGGTAAAATGAGTCACATGGGGGAGGAGGGACTAATCCAATAAGACTGGTGTCCCTATAAGAGATTACAACACAGGCACAGGAGACTAAGTGAGGACAAAGGTAAAAGATGGCCATCTACCAGACAAGGAAAGAAGCACCCAGAAATGGGAGAAAATAAATTTTTATTGTTTAAGCTGCCCCTGTGGTATTTGTTATGGCAGCCCTGGCAAACTCATACAATGAGGAAATATTTCTTAGGTTAAAAAAACAGTAATGACATCATACACTAAATTCATAAAAGTGGGAATAGAAAAAAAGGTAGTTTCTGGAAACTTTGCATAGGTGTAACATGCTGAATTTGCAACTAGTGCCATGAGGTGTGGAGAGGAATGGTCAGCCCTAACTGAGCTCTAAAGACCGGGAAATGGGCAAGTGAGAAAGGATGGCGGGTTGTGGAAGCCAAGGGTGGATATGGCTTCAGCTGTGTTTCCTCTAAGGAGATGGTGGGTCCCCAGGTCAGAGGCATTGATCGAAGACTAAGATGGGTGGCCAAGGAAGCCAACGTTGAGTACGACCAGGCCAGTACCGCCACTTGAACAACCAGTGAAGGAGTTGTGTAGTTGCTTTTTTAAGTAGCTGAAACAATAGGACTAAATTTCTGTATATGTAATTTTAGTGACAAATAAACCAATAAAACCAAATAAAGTAAGAGACCATATCTTCCTGATGTCTAATGCTTAAAATTCCTTTTGGAAAAAAAAAAAAAAAGGTTTTATGTTTGTGTGTTTGGGCCTTTTACACAGAGGTAAGACCAAAAAGGCGAATACACTGTGGAAAGGTGAAATGACTTGAATTTATGCAAGTATGACTATATGAGATTAGATTCTTTCCCAAGAGCAGATTAGCGGCGAGTGGGAGAGCATTAAGGCATGGTCTCCCTCCTTGGGTAAGACAGCATCATGCAGGAGGAGGAGGTACAAGTGCCATAAGGAACGGGTTGCCTGGGGCCAGTCTGGAGACAGGGTCCCAACCATCTCATAGTAGTGAAAGGGTCGTATTTTCCTTACCAAGAGAAAGTTCGCTTCGATTATACATTTCACCTCTGTGCCCGATTTTGCTTAAACACTACTCCTTGGGGGAAATCAAGAAATTGAGAATTATTTCCCAAATCAAGAGAATGCTTTTAGCTCTTGCTAGTGAAATGTTCCACTGATCCCCAAGGGTAATGTTTAGATGACATGCTTGTATAAATTGTTTATATTGTTCATTAATTAATGTGATGAACATAAAAAAATAGGACTCCCGATTTTCATTCTGAGGGCTTACACATAATAGCAAGAACCTTTAGCAAAGTACTGCATTATTTATTTATAGAATGGCTTTGACTCATTTAATAATGCTCTGTAATTAATTCTAGATTGTGTTCTGACTTTGTACAATTATAATTTAGCATTAAATTTCTTCAGAGGAAAACATTTTTGCTGTTGTTGTTTAATATTGATCAACTTAATTTGTTTGAGAGTGTTATGTCTATACATAAATTAAAATATTAGTGTGGTTAGAATGATCCAAACTTCTAAGATACTCATTTATTATACATACTTTGTTGTGGGGATGATGTTGACTAAGTAAACAAGGAGGGCTTGCCTTTAGGTGTTTTTCATTTTTTTTTTATTTCTGTTTAACCCTTAAAGGTTTAAGTTCAAATTATAGAAGGAAGGCTCCAAATCAAATGCAAGCTGATGAAAGAACTTTGAAAATCATCTTGTTTTGACCTAGAGCGAATGTAGATGTGTTCAGTTTCATACTTGACAAAACCAAAGTCTTATTACAATTGTTAATCCAAATCATGATAACTTTTGACATTCTACTGTACTTAATGATAAAAGATTAACTTTGTTGAGTTTATTTCATTGTCATAATGTATTTAAGGATTACAGTAAGTGTCTAGACAATGTGATTTCTGAGCACAATTGCTAGGGGGTTTTCCAACAGATGATGCCATAAAATCACTTGCTTGAAACTCTCATCTCTGCCCTATTTGCCTGATCTTGGGGCTCTAACTCAACAGTGCCAATACAATAGTTGATCAAATTAGATAAGAAGCACCTAAGACTTTCCTTTCCACTAAGTATAGTCTCATGAAAAATCACCTTGGAATCCGACAAATGGAAAGGTAGAACCTGGGGTAGCCTATGTGAAAAGTCTAGAGGAAATCCCTACCTACTCTTAGTTTCCTCTGTGCCCTACACTCTTGGATTTGGTGAAGCGTCAACACTGGCCTTCCTCTAGAGGAAGCTGCAGTCAGTGATTGGCTTACTGACGGACACCTGCTTGTGGAAGGTATGGTCCGGTCACAGCACAGCGTCAGCCAGCAAGGCCTGCTGAGCAAATGGGTTACCCCTCTGGATCCTTCCAGGCCGGCATTGGCTCCGATGAACACCTCGGCCTTAGGAGCTGCCAGAAAGTATTTGGCAAAGAGCCCACCTTTCTTCTCAAGTATTCTGTTGACTTGTTTCCTCGAAGAAAGGAGAAAGTGAAAGTGAAGTCATTGTCTACCTTTAATAGCCCTGAACTTCTAATGAGGTAATGGATGCGAAAGTGATTTTTAAAATCATAATACAAATATGAGTCACTTTTAGTAGTTATTTTAGTAAAGAGAAGCACAAATTATACCAAGACCCCAGGTGAATATACTTTCTTTCATCATGGATTCATAAGCCCTCAAAAGAGTATAGATCATGCGGGCTCTGGTTTTGTGAATTAGGTGCTGAAGTTGCTTTTCTTTGTTCTCCGGGCATGTGCTTGTGATGCCTTCACCATCTGATGTGCATGTGGGGAACCTGTGCTATTTTTCAAACTGTGGAAAGCAAATGTGAGCTGGGAGTTGAGCCGAGAGTTTAAAGCACCATAAAGTGAACTCCCAAATAACAGCTACGCTTATATAATACCTACTAAGTACCAGCACTAGTCTAATGTTTTATATAAATTAAGTCCTGTATTCCTCACAATAAACATATGAAATCTGTACTTTTATTTACCTCCATTTTACAGATGAGAAAACTGAAGAATAGTGAGGTAAAGTGATATGGTCCAAATCATACCACTAGTGAATGGTACAGTCAGACCTCAAATCCTACCAGTCTGTCTCCAGAGTCTGTACAATTAACTGCTGCACCAAATGCTTTTAAATAGTTTTGTGGGTATTGTGCTATTTCTAATAGTAGATGTAATCATTTCGTTATGTATGTTTCGTCTTTGTGTTCTACTTTGGGTCTAGCCATGTAGTCTTACCAGACTTTAATTCATAAAAGACTTCTCTGATGATCATATGTAAAATACTTTATATTTTTAGAACATTTCCATATTGATAATGCTTGTTCTTATCATTTTACCCCCTCCCTAAGCTTTAGAATACATAGGGCTTCATCCTCATTTTTAGATAAAGAAACTGATCAAAATATTAGAACAGTTTGTTCGGTTTCACATCACAAGTTTGTAGCTGTTCTAAAACCAGAAATCAGGTTCCCTAGCTCCTGGGGTAGCACTCTTGCTCATATGGCAGACTTTGTTTCCTTGTGTCTTCCTCTTATAGTTTAGAAAAAGATGAAAAGAAGTTTAAGAATCCTAATAAAATTGGGTGAGCAGTTTTTGAGAAACATTTAGAATAATTTTAGAAGTCTTCACGGAAGTAGAGAGTGAAATTGCATTAAACGAACAGTGGATTTGGTTAAGTAAGCATAAACAGTTCTGGTTTATTAGTTTTCTGTTTCTCCTTCCTTGACCGACCTAATGTGAACACCTTGACAGGACAGGTCTCAGTGCTCTCTTGCTGTGTGGCATTGCTTTCAAAGGTGGCTCATTTGCACTTGTTTATCATCCTCTTCCTTCATTCAGTCTCGGAAGCAGTGTTGCTAATTACTGACCCAGACAAGTGTCAAAGAGGACAATGGCAGCTAAAATTGGAGTGTTCTTTACTTAGAATCATAAATGCATTTTCCATTTTTCAGAAGAGCAAGGCGTTTTTAGCTGTGGGGTTCAGTGATCATTCAGTTACATGGCCCCTTGAGTTTCTGCTGAAGAATTCAGTTTTTCAAATGAAAAATTTGGAGGGTATTTCATTCACAGCCAGTAATTTGGGGTGTGTGTGTGTGTGTGAAAGAGAGAGAGAGTGTGTGAGAGAGAATTTTTCCTTTCTATATTAATATGTAAGACAGAGCAGAATAGTAATGCATTCACTCATTCCATAAATATTCCTCAAGGAGTTGCCAAGAGTAAAGAATAGTACTAAATGCAGTGGGAGATCTTTAGGTGTAAAATTACTTTACCATGGGACCTTACATAAAACAGATACTCCAGAAATATTTGTTAAGCTGAAATGAATTGTCATATGAACTGTATCCCACAACCTTGGAATCTATTTGAAAATTATGAAGTCATTAAATTTCAAAGAACTGGGAAAGAATTTAGGGCTCATCTCATTCAGCCATTTTAGAGATGAAGCAATGGAGACCCATACAAATTAAATGACTTTTAAAAAAAATATTTAAAAGGAGTGTCCTTTTTTATCATAACGTGTTTATCATAATGAGAGTACACATATGTCAGTATCTATGATGCGGGACATCATGTGAGAAAAGCTAATGAATGTTTTGGAACAGTGCTACCCAATGGAAATATAATACATACCACATATGTAATTTTTATTTTTTAATAGCCACATTCAAAAAGTAAAAAAAAAGGAACTTAATTTTAAGAATATTTTAACTTGACATATCCCTAGTATTCTAATCCCAACATGTAATCAGTATAAAAAATTGTTAGTAAGTTATCTTACATTCTTATTTTCATACTAAGTCTTCAAAATGCAGAGTGTATATGATTATACTTTTGACAAGTCTCAATTTGAGCTATTCATATTTCAAGTACTAACTACACATGGTTTGGGGCCACCCAGTTAGACAGTAGAGCTCTAGAATCATGGGGAGGAGGGAATACCTATACAGTTTTAAACATTTTTAAAACTGCAATATTGTTATCATTGCTTATTTATAAAGTTTTATTTTAATTTAGGTCCACAAAAGTAAAAGTGAACCCAAACTGACTGAACAAGTTATTTTAAAAAACTGGAATAGACTTATAACCATTAGAGAAATTGAATTAATAGTTATAAATTTTAGCCTCCACTCTCACAAATTAGTAAATAAGCAAACCATCAAAAGTATTGGCTGAGATGGATCTGTATACTTCTTCTAAAATTTCAAGAAAGAGATCATTTCTACCTTATGCAAATCGTCTCATTTTACAACTGTCCATAAGTATACAATTAGTTTAATTCACAGCATTAGCAGAAGTTTAATTGTTAATCAGTTTTTTTTTAATGTGGTCAAACAATGATCTTAGTTATCCACATTAGCCACCATTATCTTTCATCTCTTTATGAGTTGGTTCTATTATTGATAAGTAGCAGGGTAGTATAATTTATAGTCTAGATATGTGTGGGTCCTCCCTGCTCTGCACTTAATAATAAATGCATAAAAGGAAGGTAGAAAGAAGTTACCTATCATAGGAATCTAAGCTTGCCAATTATTTTAGAGGTTTATAGACCAAAAATAGAGGATTTCTCTTTTTCACTACTCTTCAAACTCCTGTTTCTAGTAAGAAATTCTGCATATACAAAGAGACCACTACATTGTTCAATGTTTCAGTCCACAAAAGGTTAATGTAATTGTGGGTTTGACTATCACCTTGACCTTTTCTCAGATCTTTGTTCAGAGCTCAGGTGATTAAGTCTTCTTCCGCTTTTGAAGTAAATCCTGAGCTGGCAGGAGAAAGGAAAAAGCAAGGAAGGGGTAGAACAGAAGAAAAACTAAATTCGGTCATATTTCTGGAAGATTCTGAATTTGGTACAATGAAACCCCTGTGGTGGTTTCATACCTCATTTTTCAAAGGGCTATTACAGTTTTATTTTATTCTCCGGCCCGGAGAATAAATTAGTAGACTTCTAAAGCCTTTTCCTCAAAAGCTGATTTTGATTCTCTATATGGTATCACATTAATCCATAAGGCCATGCAGCCTTCTATGATGTTTTCTTTAAATTCTTAGGTTTTTTACAGTTCCTATCTCCAAGCATGAATTCTTATTAATATCAGTGCATGAGGAAGATAGATAAGTGTGTTAGAATGCTTATAGCCGTAACAGAAACCAAGCTCAAGTCACTCAGTGACTCAGTGAGGCCTTTCTGTCTTTACTTACTGCCATTTTAAAATGTTGGTGAGCATTATGCTAAGTGAAATAAGGCAGGCAGTGAGGGACAAATACCATATGATCTCACCTTTAACTGGAACGTAATCAACAAAAGAAAAAAGCAAACAAAATATAACCAGAGACATTGAAATTAAGAACAAGGTAACAATAACCAGAGGGGAGGGGGGAGGAGACAGTGGGGGGAAGGGCTTTCAGGAACTACTATAAAGGACACATGGACAGAACCAAGGGGGAGGGTGGAAGCAAGGGAGGGAGGGAGGTTTAGCTGGGGTTGGGGGGAGTGGGGGTGGAGAATGCAGACAACTGTAATTGAACAATAATAAAATAAAATTAAAAAAAGAAGAAGAAAGAAAATAAAGGTCGGCCTAGATATTCCAAAGTTAAAAAAAAAGTTGGTGACTTTTTGAAATTCTTCCCCATGATCTCAAAATTGTCTGTCAATATCCTGTATATTAAATGCAAATAACTATGACTAATAAAAAAGAAGGATCTTCTTTTCTTTATGCTTTCTTTTACGATAGAGAAAAATCCTTCCCAAACAGACTACCCCTGACTTCTCTTCATGCTCTTATTGGCCATAATTGCATCACATGCCAATGTCTTAACCAACCACTACCGCAGAAATGGTGCCTCCCTGATTAGCTGTGGCAGTCAAGTTTCCTTCGTGGGCGCTGGGGCTGAGGCCCACCACCCCATAAGTACATGGCCACAAAGGCGTGTGGATACTTAAGTTATATTGATGGTCTAGTCAGAAGGAGAATAACTCTTGTTTAGGCCACCTACTGAGTCAGCTACCAGTTAATCAGAAATTGCAGTGTAGTGTAATAAGTGCCACGGAGAAACAAGTCCAGGATGCGGTAGGGATGCACAAGCAGGGCCCCTCGCCAGGCTTGCCAGAGCAAGGGGAAAGGAGAGCGTCAGAGTGCACTTCTAAAGAGAGTGTTATCTGACCTGAGACATAGAGGACAAAGGGAGAAAACCAAGGGAAGGATGGGGGGAGGAGAGGGAGGGTATCCGGTAAATAGCATAGCATGTGCAAACAAATAACTGTGAATAAGAGAGATCATCGTGGGTTTGGGAGGATGCTGAACATCAGTTTGCTTAAATATAGAGCACAAGGGGGCTGCCCATCAGAAATAAGGCTGGAGACATACTGGAGTAGATAATAAGTCATACAGAAATTCATACTTTATCTGCTGCAGTGGAGAGCCAATGAAAGATTTTTAGGCAGCAAATAGAATCATCATATTTACACTTAAAAAAATCTCTTTGGGAAATTGGTTTGTATGTGGTTAAGACTAGAGGTGGTTGAAACAAGAGAGAATCAATTGCAATAATTCTGGGGAAAAAACGGTGATGGAGATGTAAAAAGGCAAATATATTTGATTGACATTTAGGAGTTTGGACTAATGAGGACTTAGTTAAAAAGGAGGTAAGGGAAGTAGGAATCAATAATCATTCAGATTTCTGGCTTGGGCAAATAGGAGGATGAAGATAACATTTATTGAGTATGGTATACAAAGGAAAAGTTGATTTGGAGGGGGAATGGATGCATTTAAATTGTTCCTAATGATTTTGGGGAGCCTATTCTGTCTAAAATGAAAGAGAAATACTTTAGACTTGGGGTGATGAACACAAAATACAATTTACAGATGATGTAATATAGAACTGTAAATCTGAAACCTATATAATTTTATTAACCAATGTCACCCCAATAAATTCAATAAAACTGAAATAAAAAAAGAAATATTTCTGTTCTTAAAGTACTTTCAGATGGCAAGAAATATATTAGCCAATCAGTGATATATGACAGTACTAGAAATACTATAATTTATTGCAGAAAGTGTTAAGTAAAATAGGAGAGGGATAAAGTGTAGAGAAGGATGGGTTTGATTTTTCAAGTTAATTTTTTTAAAGATTCTATTGATTTATTTTTAGAGAGAGGGGAAAGGAGGGAGAAAGAGAGGGAGAGAAACATCGATGTGTAAGAGAGGTCAGTTGCCTCTTCCACGCCCTCAACTGGGGACCTGGCCCGCAACCCAGGGGTGTTTCCTGACTGGGAATCGAACCTTTTGATTCACAACCTTTTGGTTCACAGGCTGGCACTCAGTCCACTGAGCCACACCAGCCAGGGCAGAAGTGCTTTCTGAGGAATGAACAAGTGGGAGAATCTGCAGTTACTCATAAAAGATAAAAATTGTAGTTGAATCTTGTCTGTAAAGATTTGATGGATGTGAATTGTAGAGGGGTGGGAGTACTATACTCTTTATGAGGCAGATCTGAAGAATGGTAATTGGCTGGGTTGCATAGGAAAATTTGAATGGATATAATAAAAAATAAAGTTTGTGGGCTAGTTGAATTGGTCAGAACTTTCAGGACGCCAAGAGAAAAAATGTGCATTCTGTCTGTATTGATCTTTTACTGCAAGGTGTATTAGTTAGCTATTGATACAGTAATGCTACATATCAACCAAGTACAAAACATTTGTAGCATATAGCAATGAACATCTGTTTCTTGCTCATAGGTCTGCTGGAGTAGCTCTGCTTCAGGTTATAGGTTGCCTTCCTGCTTGTTCCTGATGTTTCTCCTTCTTGGATCAATGGTTTCCCAGGGCCTGTCCTTGTCATGGCAGAGTTGGCAACTCCCAGGCTGGCAAATGGAAACACTGCAGAATTCATAAGGCCTCAGCTTGGAACAGCCAGATCATTATACAGAATAATTACATTCTGTTGGTCAAAATACATAAAAAGGCCAAGCTCAATATCATTGGGGGGGGGGGCGGTACTGAGGGGGAGAAGGACAGTGAAGGCAGTATGTATTTACTGAGTAATAACTAGCCCATGACATAATGATAGATAGAAATTTCAGACATTGTGGGTTTTGACCCATCAGCCGCAAACCTTCTGAAACACTGGGGCTTTCAACTGAGGAGTGCCCAATAGGCTTCTTAGGCATACTCAGGACAGCAACCCTACTTGAGTGACCTCCTTTTTGCCTTGTACTTTGCCTTTACAAAGGGAGGATATGGGCCCCTATACTGCTCATTGAGCTGAATGGCTATTGGTCAGAATGAGAACCAGCTACTTCAGGATCATCTCATGGTCACCATTAGTTGCCTTCATTCTCATGCAACAGTGCAGGTCCATTCCTCTAGGACCGACTGGAGGTTGATAATGACCCCTTTCACCAGCACTACTGAGTGAGTGATAAGAACTAAAGCAATAAAAACTGATTGCAGTTTTTTCCTTAACACGCAGTCTTTGGCCTTCTTCCAAAACCTCAGCACATGTATGAAAGACAAGCTAAGAAATTGGGCTGGGGCCTGGCTGGTGTAGCTCAGTGGATTGAGCGCGGGCTGGGAACCAGAGGGTCCCGGTTCAATTCCCAGTTGGGGCACATGCCTGGGTTGTGGGCCAGGTCCCCAGTGAGGGCCATGTGAGAGGCAACCATACATTGCTCTTTCTCCCTCCCTTCTCCTCTCTCTGAAAATAAATAAATAAAATCTTTAAAAAAAAAAAAAAGAAAGAAATTGGGCTGGTTATTGTATGAATAATGTGTCTTAACATCCCTGAGAAAGTATGTGGCCAATGGAAGTAACACTTCTCCCATCATTGAAGATGTCCTCAAATTCTGTTATGTCTAATGCTCTACTTACTTGCTATGTAGGCAGGAGATTTTAGCCATAGTCTGAATTCCTGAATTAAAGGTATATGACTATAGTTGCATTCATTTATCCATAAATTCTCAAGCCCAAATAGTCTCACGGTGCTTGTGTAGAACCTGGTGTGTGTGTGTGTGTCCTGCTTTGAGAAGATCACCTTTTAATATTGATACTAGTGACATGGTCACGTCATATGCGAGGGAGCTCACTTCCTGTTTCCCTGTACTTCCCAAATTCCACTAAGCACTTTTTCTCATTTTATTCTGTGACTTCTGTGCTGCTAGCAATAACCAGTGACTCAAGAAGGCCACATACAGTGAAGAAAGAAGTGCCTTTCCTGGCACAGTTCTGCTCTGAGGTTCCTTTTCACTTCACCAAGATGAAAATGCGTGACTGCTCCTTTTCTCTCCATCCCATAGTCCTTTCAGATCAAAGCTCTGGCTTCTCTTTTATGACTACTTTTCCATTGCAGACTCTCCTTGATGTTGAAGGAGGCCATTGAGAAAGAGGAAGAAAGTGGAGGGGGAACACAAAGACAGGATGAGTAAGAGGCCAGCTTTAAGAAATAGATTTATGTTTAATCCTTTGCAAAATGAATCCCACTAAGACACTTAAATATTAGCTGTCACAGGGATTGTGCTTGAAAAATCTAATTCTAACCCTGAGCATAAATATCTTCTTCAGACAGGCAGTAGATCTGAGGATTCATTACTACACCTGCCATAGGAAGAAGGCCCTGGTCAGGGGCAGGTACTAGGAGTGCCCTCCCAGGGAGAGAGAGAGAAGATGTCGTCTAGGTAACAGAGCAGCTGTGCTGTGCTAACCATGAGGCGCCAAGTTAGAGGGAAATCGAAGAGAGGGTATGATATGAACTGTGGCTGAACAAGGTACGGATAGCATCAGGTCAAGCTAATATAGATGATACTGGCCCCTGTGTGCCATACCTTAAGTACTTTCCTCTAGGGGTGAGTCCTTAGAACAACAGACTTTGAAAATTGAATAATTTTAAATTATTTGATTTGCTACAAATAAATTTATCAAGCGAAAAATACTATACTACTTAATCAGTTTATATTAATGAAAATAACGAAAACCTTCAGCAAATCATTGTTGCTAGATTGGTTGGTGCATTATTTGGTGAATGAATGAAGAAAAAGGGAAGAAGGGAGGGAGGAAGGAAAGGAAAGAACAGCGAGGGAGAAAAGGAGGGGAGGGAGAGAGGTCAGAAAGTGAAAAATGTGCTGAATTTCTGTTTTTAAAAGCCAACATTTATTACTAATAAATCATGCACTCTTTATCAAATCTCGTACCACTTTTTTCAGTCTTCACAGCTCAGATTTGTCATATCTCAATGTGCTGTATTTATAAAATGGTTTTGGATTTTAAAGAGATGATTAACAATGTTAGATCATGAATGTAGACCAGTACAGCCACTGTGGAAAACAGTATGGAATTTCCTCAGAAAACTAAAAGTGGAACTGCCTTTTGACCCAATGATTCCACTGCTGGGATTATACCCTAAGAATCCTGAAACACCAATTCAAAAGAACCTAGGCACCCTATATTCATAGCAGCATAATTTACAATTGGTAAGTGTTAGAAACAGCCTAAGTGCCCATCAGTAAATGAGTGGACCAAGAAACTCTGGTACATTCACATGATGGAATACTACGCAGCAGAAAGAAGGAACCTTTTGCAAGAGAGTAGATGGAACTGGAGGGCATTATGCTAAGTGAAGTAAGCCAGGCGGTGAAAGACAAATAACATATGATCTCAGCTGTAAGTGGAACCTAATCAACAAAACAGACAAATGAGCAAAATAGAACCAGAGACATGGAAACAAGGAACAGACTGACAGGGACCAGAGGGGAGGTGGAAGGGGGATAAGGGAGGAAAAAAGGGGAAGGGCCTAGTTACAGAGCAAGTACAAATGACCCATGGACATGGACAATGACGTGGAGATTGACTGTGGCAGTGGGAGCTGGGCAGGGCAGGGGAGCGCAACGAGGGAAAAACTGGGACACTTATAACAGAATAACAATTAAAAACAGTTTTTTAATAGATTGTTAGAGACTAAATATAGATAACAAATTATATCAAATAAGTATAATTACAAGTTAATGATTTTAAGTTAAAATTGAGTAAGTTGTTATGGTTAAAAATAGTTTACCCTATTTTTCCCCTGTATAAAAGTTTTTCATAAATAATAGCTTATACTTATTTGAGTGTTTGTAATATCTGAAAACAGGTAATGTTTTATATTTTAATAGACTGACAATGTCTTTTTGATATCATGTATTGTTACTTACATTTTCAGACCGAGTGCCAGTCAGTATTCTAAGTGCTTTGCATGTATTAATTCATTTAGGTTGCTTGGTTAGTACTTCTCTCACCTTGTCAACACATCACCCCCAACAAGTGAGTTTTCATGAACACACACACACACTCACTTTAGCACTTGGAATTCTGGCTATCCTGGAATTCAAGAATGCAAGATCTCTGTACGATGTGGCGGGGGATGTTACCAAGAGCGTCCGAGCATTCGTGGGTGTGGGCACGGCCGCTCCTCCACTGAACCTTAGCCATGGTTTTGCTTCATTGATTTAGAAGTCATGTGGAGCGTTTTATTTTATTGTACTTTTTGGTGTTCCTCTTGGTTCCTGCAGAACTGACTTGAGTCATTTTAGAAGGCATTTCACCTGCATTTGGAAAAATACATTTCCCAAATTTCTCCCAATATGGAAATTTTAAAGTCATTGAAAAATTATATTACTACAGTATTTGTACAAAGAATTTCAGAATAGAATATTTTATTGCTTTTTCAGCAGAATTTTAACTGTTCTTGTATAAGTATTACAAATGCATAAAGTACATAGTTGGTAAATACAAGGCCCAGCACAAATAATACCCTTTCTTTATTACAAAAGCTTTTATTACAAAATCATAAGCATGTAATTCTGTAACATAACACTATCACACTCAAGCACACCATATGACTTTTTAGGTGAGATGTTCAAATTCAAACTATAAATTATTGCACCCAGAATTATTACCCTACCAACCGCACTCCAGCAAGCAGTACTTCTGCTGGACCCTGTATAATAGTCAAAACTAGATCAGGTATTGTAATTATAGGTAACCTCAGAAATATTAGTAACATCTTTTTGTACATACTTGGTTGATGTCTTACTCATGCAAAAAGAAAAAGGCAGAACTGTGGCTGAAGTCTGTATAGGACCAGTCTGAAACCAGCCACAGCCATGCAGTGTGTCCACGGTTTCTCCCCATCAGTGGAAAACTACTGGAGCCTAAAGACTGTGATCAAATGTCCGTTTCCTTTCCACTACCGAGGGTTTCAAACGTTTTTCAATAGGTAAAATCACCAGTAAAGGTCAGAGATTAGTTTTTCATGCACGATAGATTCTGTTTGCTTTAAAAGTATTATACCAGAACAGTAGATGGGTTTTTTCCTGACTTTAGAACCAAATTAGAATTCAAATATTCAGTTTGAATTAACCTCATATCATTTCCTTTGATTGTCCTTGGTAAAATGATATGTATTTTTTAATCCTCACTCAAGGATATTGATTTTAGAGAGAGAGGAAGGGAGAGAGAGAGAGAAATAGAAACGCTGATGTGAGAGAAACATCAATCAGTTGCCTCCTGTACACACCCTGACAGGGGATCAAACCTACAACCTAGGTACGTGCTTTGACCAGGAGTCAAACCCGCCATCTTCTGGTGACTGGGACAATGGTCCAAGGACCTGGGCCACCTGACCGGGGCAATGATATGTACTTTTCAATGGGGGAGAAGAAAGGATTCTGGGGAAAAAATAGATACATACATACATATTCTCCCATATTTGAAATCGGTATGTGGTGTCTGCATACTGAATATCAGTTCTACACTTGAATTGAACTCATCTTTTATTAGATTCTAAGCATTTTGAAATCAGAGACTTTGTTTTCTTAAATAAATACCCTCCGTAGATGATAGCATGGCTTTTTCCTGTGTGTTGTCTTCACTAATGACTGCCCAAAATGGACATACAAGTTATGTTCTTCCTTGTTCCTAAAACAAAGGAAAAAAGTTTCCCAACTCCAAGATTGAAGATAATAGATCATAAAAACTAATCTGCATATAGCTTGGGCTAAAATTTTAGGACAACGGCTTCCATCTTGTGTAGAAAGAGGCTGGGCTTCATAGTTTATTTCTTTAATATGCTGTTATCAATTATAAAAATAATAATTATAACAATGCATCCAGAAATTATGAAACAAGAAGCGAACTTTTTCGTCTGTCATTCTGCCACTATAAAACAATTGCATTTTCACCTCTCTTTGTGTTTTCTCCTTCCTGAGTTTTGATCTGTCAATGTACTTTCCGCTTCACTGACCACACGAATAGTCAGTTTCTCTTCTTTTTTCTTTTCGTAATGACTTCGTTCGTGTGCTTGAAGTAATTTCCACTTAGCTCTCTTGCTTATACAGGGTGGGGCAAAAGTGGGTTTGCAGCTGTCCTACGAATAAATAATACAATAATTAATAAATATCAATATAAGAATGAACTCGGTGTCTCACATGCCCCACCCTGCATGGTATAAGTACCGTAACTGCCCCTCATGAAACAGGCATCTTTTCTTTTAAAAATTAAAAAGAATGCTGAGAACTTTGTGATTTTAATTAATTAATTACTACATGTCAAAAAAATTTAGTCTCATAATCTCTCCAGTTAATAGGTATGTGTCTCTAGCTATGCGACCTAAGCATGTTATCCAACTGTATTATACCTGTTTTCTCATCTATAACATGTGGACAGTGGAGAGAGTAAGTAATGGCTAAATGCTATATTTGTTATTTTTACTATTTTTTTAGTCTAAAACATCTGCTAATCTGACAGAGAAGACCACTGAAACAGTTCACTAGGTTTGTCAAGAAACCATGTGACGTTTATTGACACACCTCCAGTGCACCCTAAACAGGAAGAAACCGCGGCTTATACTCAAATGTTTACTACATATTTCTTCTCAAAGTGTGTACTTTTAGTTAATGGAGGGAGTCTTCCCTCTCTCTGTCACTTGTCAAAATTCAATTACGCTAGTCCTACTTTACATGAAAAGGAGAACTGTCTTCCAAGGAGGAAGTAAGATCAGCGACAAGCATAATTCCTTAAATTCTTTAAGCTTGGTGCCTTCCTAGGTTTTACAACTGAACACCTTAGACAGACCTCTGCTTTGGTTTGAGGAATAGCCGAGCACTAAATCAGCCAGCATAACAGAGAGCCTGGAAATGTCAGGAGGTAGAATGAATCGTTTGTCAGAAGCCAGTTCTCTCTCGGCTCTGAGACTATCCAGCTGCATAACCTCAAGGGACCTACGTGGAAAAAAATGAGGGGAAATGCTTTGGGCTTTAGAGCTTTTTATTTCCTATGAGCAACACACCTCCTGCCCTTCTCTCACCCGTGTTCCCATTGTCCTCACATCGTGTCTTTCTGCTAATTCACTGCCTGTGCCTGGTGAGCCAAGGTCTTAAGTTGTTTATGAATATTTAAAAAAAAAAAAAAGCAGATTAAGTCCACCATAAATTGACTCTGTGTGCCTGAAGGGGCTGTGGCCTTTTTTGTTGGACTAACATGCCAGCAATTTGGCTGTCACGTGATGCCACAGAGATGTAAAGTAGGAAGAACCTTTAAAAAGTCTCCTTTTAATAAAAAGGCTGTTGGGGAAGCCTGCTGGTCCCCTGCCCAGTTGCTACTTTCTATGTGCAGCAACACATTAATTGATAGAGGTGGAAAAAAAAATCGTTAACTGGCCTCGCTCCCACTGAATGACGAAGGTAGATAATACCTGCACACAGGCCTCTCGGGAGCGGTATGAATGCAGCTGCTTCTGAAGGGCAAGAACGGGTCTTCTGGAAGCCTCCCTTGACTGGGGAGTTCTCCCTTCTCGCCAATTGCTGCCCACCAAGCCAGTGGGTGCTCTCAAAGTCTAGGCAAAGGCAAGAAACAATTTCTTTGGCTCAGATGTATACTGGCTTGCTAGAGGCAGCTGGGATGTGCAGAGAGAATGTCACCAGCTGCTAGGTCTCAAATTACCAGCATGGGTTGGCAGCCGAGGGATGGTGTGTGCCTGTCCTGTAGCACTGAGGCCGTGACCAGCATTTCTTGAGTGACCACAGTCTCGATCCCTAGAGGAGGTTTGGAAATACTCCACTGAGACAGGATGGCAGCACTTGAACCTGATGTCAGGTTTTGAAGTTGTGTCTAAGGACAGGTCTTCTCAGTCCTCTACCTCTGCTCATAGGTAAAGTAGCAGGTGTTTTCACAGAGCTGAGAAAGACAGGTGTCCCCTGGTGGTTATGCATCTGTTTACTTCAGTCCAGTCTCCAGGCCAAGTGGCACAGCCATTAGCAGTTCAATCTGATGAGGGCGGCTTCCTCCATCTACAGCTGCAGCTGGCGTTAGCCACATTCCAGAATTCATCATGCAGGGCTGTGTCTGAGCGCAGGTTAATAGGTAGTCTTTAAAAATTAACTGGAAATAACCTTTTCCTCATCCGCATAAGTTGCAATGATTTCCCCACTCCTCCTCTGCCCACCTGAGTACAGTTTATGTACAAATCAGCAGCAAGATGGACGTTTACTCTGAGCTTTATGATGTTTCAACCTGCTTAAACATCTAATCCTTTATACATTTCCTTCTTCCCCATTTCTAACCCAAAATATACCTGTGCTCACTTGCTCTAGAACATGATCATCTATTTTTTCCAGCTTTATTGAGGTATAAGTGGCAAACAAAAATTGTATATATTTAGGTGTTCAATGTAATGGCTCGATATGCCTATCTATACACTATAAAATGTAATGAATGCTTCCAATCAATACACCTATGCACAATCGATTTAACAAACACATCCATCAATTCGCCTAGTTACCATTTTTGTGTTGGTGTGGGTGGTAAAATCACTGAAAGTTTACTCTCTTAGCAACTTTCAAGGTTTCCATACAACATCATCAATTCTAGTCACAATGCTGTGCTTTATATCTCCAGAACCCACGCAGCCTGCACCTGAAAGTCTGTGCCCTGCGGCCGGCACCCCCCACCCCCCACCCCACTCTCCCTGGCTCCTGTGGGGGGCTGCTCTTCTACTCTCTGCTTTTTTAAGTAGAGACAACAATGTTGTGTTTTTCATGGGCACGTGCTCTTTTTATTGTAAACTCCCTGAAGCAAGTTTTACTGATCCGTCTTCGTAAGTACGTGATACTACTCCAAACAGATAGTATTTAATCATTTGGGATTTATAAATGGGATTAGTAGATAATATCATAATTACAGTTGCTATTGCTTGGAAGGACACATTTTACACTTGTGGAATGTGACACATTTTACATTTGTTACACTTAGCAAATGTCAAAGTGTTGGCAAGTTCCCTTGTACACTGTTAACGCTGAAGCCGTCATGGAAATATTTAAACTGGCTTTGTTTTCAACTTTCTACCCTTAACTTTCTTTGAAATCAAGACAGATTTTGCTATCCCTTAATCTTCCCCTAATCTCTGTTGACCCTTCCCACTCCAAAAGCATCAGACCCCCATCACCCCTTTAGAAAAATATGAAAGGTTAAGCTACCTGCTTACATTTAAATATACTCCCAACTCTGTGTTGATTTTTGTGGTAGAGTTAAGGAAGTGTGAGATCCCAGTCAATGCAGGCACTATACAGTGCATATACAATGCCTAAAAATGATACATGATGACTCAAATTAAGGTGAAAAATGTTGTATTCATCAGCATAACATTC
Organism: Micronycteris hirsuta; assembly: GCA_004026765.1. Classification (NCBI taxonomy): domain Eukaryota; kingdom Metazoa; phylum Chordata; class Mammalia; order Chiroptera; family Phyllostomidae; genus Micronycteris; species Micronycteris hirsuta. The sequence continues at coordinate 70,789 of PVJI01002851.1, forward strand.
TTTCCTTTAATTATCATATGGCAGCTGACCCTGTCCAGCCTAGTGAATTTCACCTTGCTTTCAAATCCGGGGGTGGGGGGGTGGGTATGGCTGTGTGTTACCGATTTCCAATGGTACCAGCTCCTGAATTAATATTTGGCAACATCAACATTCATTGTATAAAAAAAGAGCATGGTTCAAAGGTGTCAGGCACGACCTCTTCAAACATCAATTTGCAGCTACAAAGCAAGGAATAATTACAACCACCTTAAAGAGCTGTTTTGAATATTGGAAGAGAAAAGCATAAAGAACCAAGTGGGGAAAAAATAAGTAGATAGTAAGTGTTGAGTAAATGCTAGTGCTGTTTAAATAACCAAATTAGTCATTCAACTAGTGATTCAGACTTTGGTTAACAATTAGCTAAAGAGTAACAATGAAGATTTTTTTCTAAAAACAGTAAGTCCAGTAAGCCTGATTTTATGCATGGATGGAATAGGAACTTGCCATTTCATTACAATTTATTCTCCAAAAATTTCCTTATTAAAGGCCTAGCATGTTTACCATTCGAAATCGATCCCAGGGGGTTGCTATTGTTATTTACTATACCTACTATTAAAATATAAATACCTCATATAAGTCCACTGTTGCATTAGCCACTCTGCATGAAGGAGTTTCTTTGAGGTTAACAGGAAATAAGCCCTGAACAGGGATTTAGAAACATCTGGTAACACAGTCACCTCCACCCCCACCACCTTTTTGGTTTCACAGTGTTGACCAGTTTTTTTTTAAAATTTTGAATTAACATCAACATGTAAAATGAGATCTTTCACATAATTTTAAATTTCTCTTCACAAACGAGAAGAGCTGGCCACGTTAGGCTCTCATTCCGGGGACATGAGCCACGCCTCCTTAAAGAAGGGCTTTGTATGGGTACCTAGTCCCCCCAGTAAAGTCTGCAGGTGGCTCAGGGACCCTTTCCCATGCTCTTAGTGCCACCTGAACAAAAAAGGGCACAGAGGGGGCGCTATTATTTTGGTACTTTTGCTCACATTCATTTTTGGAATGTCTCTCACTTTCCATCAACATCTGAAGATTTCTGGGTTTCTATGAACCTTCACTGATAACTACACGTGAAAGTATCCAGCAGGCGCAACTACTACAACCATCTTTTTATACTCTTAATAACAGTTACGAAATTCTGCTTTTCATTTTCTCCAAAAGCATCCTGTTTAAACTGTTCCTCATCCTCGGCCTGAAAGGACACACAAAAAATGCTTCCCCCTAGAAATATAACAGCAGATGCATAATAATATAGATGTGGCAATTTCGTAGTCATTCCAGAATTCTAGCAATGGAACAGAAGAGAATTCTACACTGTCTTTTTAAATAATAACAGTTAACATTTACTTGAGTCCTTGACGATATGCTGAACACTGTTCTAAGCATTTTACCCACACGGCTTGATACAGTTCTCTCAGCCGCCCCAGTTGCAGCCACTTGACAAATGAGCAGACTGAGGCACAGAAAGGTAGAGCAGCATGACTGTAGTACAGGCCCAAGTTGGCACTCTGGCTCCGTGGCATCTCTAACCACTAGGTGATACTGCTTTCCCAGTAGAGCCCAGGATACTAGCCTCGGTGCCTCAAGATGAGCCTTTGGCATCTATTTTAAGATGGAAAATAGAGTTGCGTTATCTCATCATTTGGGAAACAGAAAGATAGGGCTGTCGTTTTGTATAATTGCAAAGACACAGTTCACACTGAGGTTTGTGTAAGTGGTTCCCCCTATAGTTGTGCAATGTATGGCCAGCTCAGACACAGGCATTAGCACTGCTGAAGTGATCCCTCAACGAAAGAGTTTTTTTACCCTTCATTCCTTTAAATGAGTTTTAGTGAAATAGGCCATCCCAAAGAACAGCTTCTATGTAGGTCTCTCCTCAAGCTAGGAATCAAAGATCAGCATTAAGTTTCCACAATTAGTTATTTTATACAATCTAAAGCCTCTTAGGTATTTCCTCAGGGTGAGCTGAAATTCTAGATAGCCATCTTTTCTGCTTCTAGTCATGTCAAGCAATAGTTGGTGACAAATGTTCTCAAAAATGATCTCTAAGGAGATGGAAGGCAGTTTGCTTCCTGGTTTATTTCTCCAACACAGGCGAGTGTGGTAGTGATTTTTCCATGTTGTTGCAGAACTTAGGGGGAAATGATGACTCACCACCCTCTGATAGAACCTACGGTGACCCTGCAGCCCAGCTGTGCCCAGTGATATGTGACTCCCACTGAGTCAGGAGAGTCACTCAAGCCTAATTACAGAAGAGCCAGAATTCCTCAGTATTACTGTACCCGTGTTATCTCTATTACAGGACCCAGTCGGTAACAACAATAGTAAAGGAAAAGCATTGACTACCCCGTGCTATTTCAAATGCACTCCACTTATTCTTAGAGAACAAAGTTCGTTTCAGAGAAAAAGTACTGTCCATACCCACTGAAGCAATCGAGCAGAATAGGAGTCAGAGAATTAAATTTAGATTGATCTGTTTCTGTTTGGGGCTAAAATCTTCTCTTCATGTTTCCAGTTTCTCCAACTGAGTGAAAAGCACCCCCGTTCAAAGCGCTGTCTCTAGGACTGAGTACAAACCCAGGCAGCCCTCATAGGACTTCCAACTTCTTCCTCTGCTGTGGGAAGAGCGCAGGAGCCCAGCAACTGTCTTAGTTCACAAGTCGCCAGTCAGGTGTTTCAAAGGACAATTTAACAAATGATTTTGGTGCAACAAGACAACAGTATATTGTTTTAGTGTCTTCATTCAAGTACCTGCACCCTGGATTCATTGTCTCACAAACTCATGTGTTCAGTTATTATAAGGAAAACCATAAAGAGATTAATATTTTCTTCCCAATAAAACTATGATGTTGTCAAGGGTGGCATCCATATCTCATGCTTTTTTATTTTCATCTGTGATATCTAATATGAGCTGGATCATGAGTAAGTCCCTGCAGTGAATGCTTGATGCCTTACTTCACCTCACTAGCAAACTAAAGTATAATTCGCAATTATCAAAATAGTACAGGAAATAGCACATTACCCGGAAATATTAAATATATCTCCTGCATGAATCATTTCTTCCCAGAAATCTTTTTCCACTCAGGCCCAAGCTCCAGGGCTCCGCGCCGCGGCTCCTGGGCCTGGCCCTACGTGTCCTAAGAGTCCAGAGCCTACCAGCTTTTTATGGGCCTAAGAAAATATTTGAGAACTGAAAAATAAAGGAATTGACTCCAAAATACAAAAAGAAAACTATAAAATCATGATTAAATTTTAATTAAATGTTCAAAGTGTAACATTATGTCAATTTTAACCATTATCAAATACTCATAAAATTTTTATTAAAATTGAAGAAAAATTTGGGGGCTGAATATTTTTTACTTCACAAGGCATACTGGATGATTGCAGAGAAATTAAGGCCAGTCATTAGTTGAATAAGCTTAATAGTAGCCAAATAACTTCAAAAGCAAGATTATAAAGAACTTGTCTAGTTTTTTATAGCAAAAATATTGGATAATGTGGGAAGTGGGTCCATTTGACTGTGTTGGATATGATGTGTAGGGGAGCCTACCAAGGCATTAAAAAGCCCTGCCTAAGCTACTGCCCATTTGCAATCACTGATTTTTTTACTTTACTGGTATTTTAAATCACTGTACTTTAATTATACTTTAGAATTACTGTAAGATAACTCTTAAGAAAAAGATTAACTACATGCAGAGAAGTCTTTGAGTCAACCAAAGAATAACATGGGTCCTGGGGGAATCCGCCTAAAGGAAGAAATGTCATGAATGAAGCCTTAAATTTCATGGACGTGGGTGGGAGAACTTTTTCACGTCTCAGCCATCTTCCCTGAAAGTGGAGGGAATTTTGGCATTATCTCTTGTAGCTCATTTGCCTTCAACTTTCCATGAGGCAACTTCCGCCAATTATCATTCTCAAGACTCAACTTTTTTGTAAAACTCTCGGACAAAGCACTCTCTGCAAGAACACAGGGAACACACTAAGTAGTTCTGAAAACCGTAGTTCTGTGTTGTCCACAGGTATTGTTTCAGAGTTCACCGCGTGTCCGGGATGAGCAGTCTCCCTTTCTCCCCAGAAGAGCACAGATAGATATGCAAGGTCAGGTTAAATAGCATCTAGATCTGCTTTCCTGCCCCTTATGCAGGAGCTAACTGTTCCCAAAACAAAACTTAACTGTGAATATCACTATAGAAATTATTCTCGAATAAGGAAGGAAAAGTAGTCTTCATTTTGAGAAAAGAACCAACCTAGTAAAATTGTGTGTTCTTTTTCAAAAGTTATGTATACCTACAGTCTGGTATCTATATGCTTGAAACATTTTCAAAGTTTAATTTCTAAAATGAAGCTAAAAATTCATTCCTAATGATTTCAATGCCATGTCCATTAAAAAACAAAAAACCTATCACCAGAGGTAATAAATTTATTTATTCTATCATCTTTGTCTAAGAATTGGTTAAATGAGTTGTTGTTTTTTTTAATAAACCTTTTCCTGTTGAGCTGCTATTTGTAATGTTATTTGTTTAGTTCCTGAGGTCCTAGTTTTCCCCAGAGAACAGTCTGCTCTTTTAACAGACAGATTTAAGTCCCAGCTTAAGGCCTCTGGCATGTTACTTAACCTTTAGACCTCCGTGTCCTCAGCTGCTAGATGGAGGGAGTTACAGTACCCGGCTCAGGAATTCGTTCTGGGTGTTCAATGAGATGGCTGCGCAGAGCACCTTACCCAGGGGCTGGCACGTGGTGAGCGTGCACTGAATGGAAATTCATCTTGTCACTTTCAGCTTCCTTCCTCTGGAACCGGAAGGCCTGGCTCTGGTCTGGTCTTCCACTCCACCAGCTGGGGAGGCACTCCCTGTCCTTCAGTTCCCTCATCTGATAAGTGGGTACATAAAGTCTTCATGTGGCTGATATAAAAGTAAATATGCTAATAATATACGCAACACATTTTTGATGGCTCCAGACAGGTTCTTAGAGAACTGGCCAGAGTGTAGCCTTCCCAGGCAGGGACACAGCCACCTTATTCACAGACAGAAGGGTGACTGACTGGCAGGTTTTATAGGGTGCCACGAGCACCTTCCTGTTGTCCTGCCAAGAAGTGGGGAAACTCTTTCTGGAAAAGTCATTCTTTTGAATCGAGCTTCCAAAAAGTCCCTATTAGAATTCAAACACTCTCTCTGGGTTGAATAGCACATTACATGATAGTTTTTCCAGATTAAGGCTGTTTCTCCTAAATAGGAAAGAATCTTTCCCTCCTCTTAACAATGATACTGGGGCCAGCTCAATGCCTGCCTAAGACTTCTTCCGGTTTATTTCTTAGCCAGTTTCTTTTTCTTTGAAAGAAAACTTTTATCGTAAGCATATAGGGACTCTGTTTTGGTAAAGGAGATGGCAAAATAGCTCTCGCGGTAGAGGCTATGAAAGAGAAGACCGGCAAGCCTCAACTTCTGAAATCTCACTTCAGCCCTGAGGCAAATGCCACAAAAGGGCCATTTTACAAGGGAAAAAAATTGTAAAAGGCTTATCTCCCACTGTTGACCAAAGAAAACATTTACTCTGCTACACCAGCACCCTGTGAGACAGATATCGTGCTAGGTCCTGTGAATACAAAGATGAATAAACTTCACTCCATGTTTTCAAGGAACTCATAAGTTTATGGGGGCCAGGGTCCCTTTCCCTCAGCCGGACGGGGAGAGGCTCACGCCGCAGCGGTGTTCATAGGCACTCGGGGAGGAGTGGGCACCAGAATCTAGAAGCTGGCTAGCCCTGAAAAGCAGCAGGACTAGAGGAGTTCACCTCTGAGTTAAGTCTTGACAAGAAAAAAATAAAATAAAAGAAGGGAAGGGGAGACGGATAATGCTCCCAGGGAAACGTGCGTGCAAAGATCCCAAAGTGATAGTTTGGGGTTGCAGATGAGGCAGCATCTTTTCTCACGAAATCCCGGAACAGCCCTGGAAGGAAGACAGTTGCATGTATTGTCCCATTTTCTAGAAGATGTTGACTCTTAGATGAAGTTGTTTTCAAAGGTCACACAGTCACAGTCAGTGGCTGACCGGTGGCTGTGGAACATGGAGGTCCCTATAATTTCCCTTATAAATATATTACATACAAGTAAAGCATAATATTTATAATAACAATGATCTGAATTAACCCCAAGTTGTTCACATATTGGAATGAAGCCAAGAAAACTAACCTTCTGAGTTTGTATTTGAGTTCGTTAGCTGACTGCGTTAGATCTTAAAGGGTGAGTAGGCCGTTTCTTCGCGGAGAAGTGGGTTAGAACCCGAAAGGCGCACCAGGCAAGGGAAGCAGCACAGCAGATTTGGGGCAAGGCACCGTGGGTTATGTGGCTGCCATTATAGGATGTGAAGAATTAGTCATCCAGGGCAAGGCTGAACGATAGATTTTGTATTGCCGTGATCAGGAGAGCATCCCCCAAAAGTCACTCACACACATTTGTGCCTTCACAGTGCCAGGTTTAGTAGGGGAGGCCTCCGAAATAAGCCAGTGGAGTCACCTGCAGGTTCCACATGGTGGGCGGTGAGGGGGTGGAGCTTACGTTTTGGAAGCGAGCAGAGCAAGCACCCGACACAAAGTCCAGTCACTGGCAGTGTCGGTAGATGGAGAGGTGGACATTGGTCGCAAGCCAGGCAGTTACAGTGGCAGCACACGTGTGGTGGGGGAGAAGTCCAGCAGGGCTCAGAGGGTGACCCGTGGCACGGCCAAGCTCGAGCGTCGGATGGTCGGAGCTCTGAGTTCTCGTGGTCTGCAATGGACAGAGGTCCCACTCACATCAGTGTCCACGTGGAGTCCTTGTGCAAGTGTCCAGATTGTGGTTTGGGAAGTCCAAGCCCCTCCCAAGGGCATTCCCACTACACCCCATTGCCTCAGCCTTGACATAGCCCTTGACATAAATGTCACAGCTGATGGTGACTCCGTATTAGAATGTCAAAAATATTCAACAAGTCTTCTCTGCTCTTGCTCTATACACATCCAACTAGTAGAAGTTTTTACTTAACACACAAGAAAGGCTATAATTGACTCTGTAAGGAATAAGAAGCTATTGGAGGTTTTGTTTTTGTTTTTTTAAGATTTTTATTTATTTATTTTTAGAGAGAGGGGAAGGGAGGGAGAACAAGAGGGAGAGAAACAGCAATGTATGGTTGCCTCTCACATGGCCCTCATGGGGACTGGCCCACAACCCAGGCATGTGCCCTGACTGGGAATCTAACCAGGACCCTTTGGTTCCCAGCCCACGCTCAATCCACTGAGCTACACCAGCCAGGGCACTATTGGAGGTTTTTAAGCAGGAAATTTAACATTTAATTTAACGTTAATAATTTAACATGTGTGTCTTTGAACGATAACCCAAAGAAAATACGAAGAATAAACCTTAGCTGTGTAAGACAGGACGCAGGGAAGCTGTTTCCAGTCTGTTGTGCAGAGGGAGTCGGGGGTCAGGGTCTAAAGTCAGATTGAACACAAAACAATTGTGTTTAATCAAAGCATTATTGGAACATATTATGGAGTTTTAAAGCTGCTTTCCTCTATATTCATTAACTTCTCTTTTAAAACTTGCTTTTTAAAATTTTTATTGAATTTAAAACTTTTTTATTTTTAATCTTTATTGTATCTTTTTCCATTACCTTTTAGTCCCCTTGTACCCTCGTCCCCCAGCAGTCACCACACTGCTGTCCATGTCCATGAGTCCTTTCTCTGTTTCGCTCAGTCCCTCCATGGCCTAACCGCCTCCTCCCGCCAGCTGCCATCCTGCTCTGCATCTATGAGTCTGTCCCCATTTTCCTTGTTAGTTCAGTTTGTTCGCTAGATTCCACATATGAGTGAGATGGTCTTTCTCTGACTGGCTTGTTTCACAAAATTTATTTTTAATAGGACGTATTATTTATTGATCCCTCATTATATGCCACATCCTTTGCCAAGGTTTTACACACCTCATTTAAGCCTCACAAAACTATCGTATCTTCATTTTATAGCTGAAAGAACTGAGGCTTAGTGAAGTTCCGGTAACTTGCTCAAACAACTGGTCGTTAGTGGGGTTTGGATCTTCACCCAGACAGTCTGATTCTAAAGACTGCTTTTTAACCTGATCCTGAATACCTCCCTGACTAATAGGCATCGTCTCAAGTAGTAAGCCTCTTACATTCAATGTGACTTATTTGTAGTGTGTGGTCAAAGGAAATTGCTTGAGTTGCCTAGATTATTTGACCATTACTTTTAACATAGGTGGGGAAATATTAAACAAATGTAAATTAAGTAGGCCCAATCAATATTTTTAATAAATCAATTTTGCTCATTGTCTGTTGCATCAGGTGTTAAATTATCATTAAAGCACATTCTGTGTGCATTTATTTCTCATAGATTATTTTCCAAATCCCATTTTAATGAAAACCTCGATTCATCTCACAGTATCAGAAACAGGGCTTTATTTGGCAATGTGATTTTTCTAATTGTTTTATTATCTCTTTCAAAATATCTTTTCATTACATAAATATATAATTAACATAAAATACAAAGGTAATGACAAGAGCACTTGTAAAATTTAAAATTAGATCACTTATTTGATCACTACCATGTTTTCTTTGAAATTCAATATTTTGAACTAGTGCAAATTTCTGAAAGTTCATTACAGAATGCACTTCCTGTCAACATTACTGATCCTATGCAGAAATGTTTATTCTAGTTAGAAAAACGTAGTTTTCTGGATCTTTCAATAGGCAATGTACTTTGCTGACACATGTTGAAATCTGTACATTGTCAGAGGTCTCACATATTGTTTACTTTCAAAATGATCGTTTGTTAGCCAGTATTGCCTAAGGAGGCAATCAAAATTCCATCCACTGTGTAGGTAACCACCACCTGCCATTACCCGTGTTGCGAGTATGGCTAAAGACCTCATTGCACTTTATGCCTGGCAGACTCCTGATACTATCATATCCAAAGGGGGACCAAGAAAACACAGAATTATCTTCTGGAGGACGGCCCCTTGTAGTACAAGTTTCCCCTACTAGGTGAGTGTTCTAGGAACCCATCTATATCAGTGTACCAGCTGGCGTTGTTGTGAGAGGCTACATTCAGCTTCAGTGAATTTTTTTGGAAGACTCTTTCAATGCACTTGCCCAACAAATGTCTCAGTAGGTGTATTGCATCAAATGGAGAGTACTTTGAAGGTGACAACAGTTTAAACATGTAAGAATAAATACTCAACTTTTTATAAATAAATTCTGGGGTTTTCTTTGGTCCACACTTGTATACCTTCATAATAATGTTTTTGATCCTAAAAATTAGAAACAAGTACAGTGAATTCAGATTGTTTGATCCTGGATATCTGGAAAACCTAAAATTTGCTGTCTGTTAATATATCTATCATTTCACCTGCAAATCACACACACCATTTTTAGTGGTTATTCATTCGTTGCCACTGTTCAGCTAAAGAGGATGGATGGCTGAAAGGCCATTCCCAAGAACACGGGAGCAATTTTTAATCTTCTCTGTCCTGTCCCCCCCCCCACCTCTCTTCCTCACAAACACACATCACGCATCAGATACATACTTTTCTGTCACTGGTGATGGGACTTTGAACAAATCACCAGCTTTCTCTCTTGGTAAAATCAGTATTCACACATCTGACTTGCAGGGTCATTGTGATGAACAAATAAAAAAGGATATATAATGTAATTAGCTGGTGGTTATTAAATAATCACGATTACTGTTACCTTTATTTGTGAAAGTTTTATTATTTTGAATTAATTTTTAATGCAGCTTCAATCTCACATCAGTGTAGAATGACTTTGCTTTTCCATTTCTTTTGTTAGTGTATTTTTCAAGAAGTTTGCCCATGTTGCTTAAATTTTCAAAGTTATTGGCATAAAGCTGTTCATGATAAATTTTCATTATTTTTAAATGTCTGTAGAAACTGATGATTTATGTTTCTCAAATTAGTTCTTTTTTTTTAAAGATTTTATTTATTTATTTTAGAGAGAGGGGAAGGGAGAGAGACAGAGAGAGAGAGAAACAGCAATGTATGGTTGCCTCTCACATGGCCCTCACTGGGAACCCAGCCCGCAACCCAGGCATGTGCCCTGATGGGAAATCGAACCGGGACCCTCTGGTTCCCAGCCCGCGCTCAATCCACTGAGCTACACCAGCCAGGGCTCAAATTAGTTCTTGATCAATATTGTTTGATGTTTGTCAATTTATTATTTTTTACAAAGAACCAGCTTTTGGCTTTGATGATTTTTAGTTTTATGTTTTCTGCTACACTGTTTTATATTCTTATCTTTATTTTAATTTTATTCCACTGTTAAGAATAATTAGTTGTTATCTTTCTAGCTTTTTGATATTATATCATGTGAGATATTTCCAGTCTTTCTCCTTTTCTTTGTTCCCTCAGCTTTACTGAAGTATGGTTGACAAATAAAATTGTATATATTTAAAGTGTACAGTGTGGTGATTTGATATACCCACACTGGTGAAAAGATTCCCACAGTCAGGTCAATTAGGGCCTCCATCCCCTTACAATCTGCGTGTGGTGAGAACGCTTTATGATCTGCTCTCTTAGCCAATCGTGAGTACTGTATGCAATGCAGTATTAGCTAAGGTCACGATTCTGTGCATTTGATCCACAGAACTTCTTTTTATAAATAATCTTTATTTTTCCAATTAAAACTGATGATATTATATTAGTTTCAGGTGTACCATACAGTGATTAGACATTTTTATAACTTGCAATGTGGTCCCAGAACTTACTGTTCTTACGACTGAAGGTTTGTGCACTTTGACCAGCATCTCTCCATTTCCAATACTCTCCAGTCCTGAGTCCCATCATTCTACACTGTTTCCATGAGGTTGACATTTTTTTTCTATTTTTATTTCATTTTACTTTAGATTCTACATGTAAGTAAGATAATACAGTATTGTCTTTCTCTGTCTGATTTATTTCACTTAGCATAATGTCCTCCAGGTTCATCTATTGATATGTTGCCACAAATAGGACATTTCCTTCTTTTTCATGGCCGAATAATATTCCACTCTATTTTTATACCACGTTATCTTTTACCCACAGAAGTACACGTAGGCTGTTTCCACATCTTGGCTGTTATGACTAGTGCTTCAATGAAGATGGGAGTGCAGACATCCCTTTGATATACTGGTTTTGTTTTCTTTGGATTATACCCAGAAGTAGAATTCCTGGATCATGTGGCAGTTTGCATTTCAATTTTTTGAGGAAACTCTATGATGTTTTCTTAGTGGCTATACCAATTTACCTTCCCACCAGCTGTCCTCAAGCGTTCCCTTTTCTGCACATCTGCATCAGCATTTATCTCAACTTTTACATAAATACCATCGATACAAGTGTGAGGTTATACCTCCTCTTAGTTTTGATTGCATCTCCCTGATAATTAATGATATTAAGCACCTTTTCATGTACCTGTTAGCCATTTGTACATCTTCTTTGGAAAAATGTCTAGTAGGGTCCTTTGCTCATTTTTTTAATCGTATAATTTGGGTTGTATTTTTTTTGTTTGTTTCTTTGGAGTTTTTTGCTATTGAGTTGTATGAGTTATATTTGGATATTAACATCTTATCAAATATGTGATCTGAAAATATCTTCTTACATTTAAAGGTTGTCTTTTCATTTTCTCAATGCCATAATTTGTAATAAATACATATTGTCATGTGCCGCTTAATGACAGGGAAATGTTCTGAGAAATGTGGTGCCAGGTGAGTTTGTCATTCTGCTCGCGTCATGGAGTGCACTTGCACAAACCCCGATGATATAGCCTCCCACACGCTTAGGACATATGGTCCCGCCTGCTGCTCCTCAGCCACAGGCCTGTGCAGCACGTTACTATGTAAACCAGCATGAGATGATATCAAGCACAAGACGAGATTATGCAATCAAAGCATTCGATAAATGTGATGTGTAAGGCTGCCGCCAGCCTATCACAGCACACCGTCTTACAGCAAACTTCTTTTTATAAGTAGAACGAGTACATTCTAAAATAACGTTAAAAATATAGTATAATCAACACCTAAACCAGTTACACAGTCATTTATTATCATTATAAAGTACACATTCTACATAACTGTATTTGCTATGCTTTTATACAACTGGCAGGTTTGTTTGTACCAGCATCAGCACAAACACATGCGTAATGAGCTGCCCCAGGACCTCACTAAGTGATAGAAATTTTTCAGCTCCATTATAACCTTATGAGACCACGGTCACATATGTGGTCCGTCATTGACCTAAAGGTCATTATGTGGCACATAAATATATTCATTTGATCATCAGATGACCAAAATGTGTTTCTTATCGTTATTTGTCCTTTGTCCACTGGTTCCTGGCTCACGGCTCCTAAAACCCTTGGAATTTCCTGTGATAAGAGCCATAAAGGTGTCTTTTGTTACATTAATACTATGACTTTCAGAAAGCCCTTACGTAACCTAGAAATAGGGAGTTGGTTGCCTGAGGAACCAACCTGTGATTAGAGTGTTGGAACTCTCAGCCCCCAAACCCCATTGGACTTCTGGGGAGGGAGGACGGGCTGGAGGTTGAGCCAATCCTCAGAGGTCAGTGATTTAATCAGACATACCTGTAAGGAAGCTTTCATTAAAAACCTAAAAGAAGGTGAAAATGTGGAAAGAGGAAAAGCGACCTGCTAGGAGAGAGCTGAAAACTCCAGGCCCTCTTCCCATACCTAGCCCTATGCATCTTTTCCATCTGGTTGTTACTGAATTATATTCTTTTATAATAAACGCAATCTAGTGAGTAAATGGCTTTGCTAAATTCTATCAATAAGCCAGCCAGAAATTAATCAATTCCAAGGAGGGGGTCATCAAGCACTGGTAACAACCTGGACTTGCAGCTAGTGTTCAAGGGTGCAGAGGGAAGGGCAATCTTATTGGACTGAGAGCTTAGCCTGTGGAATCTGACACTATGTCTGGGGTAGATAGTGTCAGAATTGGGTTGAATTCTCAGATACCTACTGGTGTCAAAGATTTGGTGTCAAAGGGTTTGGGGTTGCACCCTGTCCCTCATTTCCCACATTGGGTTGGATGTAGACCCCAAAATAATTTTGTCGATGATTTCCTTTGTTGTGGAGAGGCTTTTTAGTTTCATAGAAATATTCAGTGCAATACCTAAATATTAAAAGTACAGCATGGCACTGACATAGGAGCAGACAGACACATAGATCAATGGAACAGAGTAAGAGCCCAGAAAGAAACCCATGCATGTATGGTCAGCAGGTCTTCAACATGGACTCCAAGAACAAACAATGGGGAAAGGACAGTCTCTTCAATGAAGAGTGCAGGGGAAACTGGACATCCACATGCAAAAGGATGAAACTGGACCCCTATTTTATACCTCTCATAAAAATTAACTTGAAATGGATTAAAGACATTGTAAATGGACGTAAGTCTTGAAACTAAAACTCTTAGAAAAAAAAAATTGGGAAAAGCTCCTTGACCTTGGTTTAGCAATGATTCTTTGTACGTAACACAAAAGAAGGGTAACAAAAGCAAATTAAGCAGAGGGACCACATCAAAACTGTGGTGATTATTATTGTAACCTGACATTTTACAAAACAGGTAGGAAGCCTGAAGATCAGAAGCCTTCAAAACATTACTCTGGGCTTTTCCTCAGGAACTAAGAAATTCAGTTCGAAGGAGCTTCCTGCCTATACGAAAATCCTTGAGGCCAATTGTATACCTAGCAAGTGTAATAAGATAACAGCCTCAAAATGTGCTTGAACGTCTACTCCAGATAAGGAAAATACCAAATCATTCCTCAATAACAAGGAAATGCTACAAGAGTTCAAAGTGGCTTGTTCTTATTAAAGTTAGAGTACAATGTAGAATACCAGGAAGCTGTAAAAAACACTGCAGCTCCATCGTCATTTAAGCACATTTGACAGGTCTGAATGTTATTAGTTTATGACGTGGTTCTCAAAAACCTGCTCATGATTAATTAGAAAGTGATGACTACCTGCTATAATCTGAGAATAAGACAGAAGATTTGAACGTGTACAGAGCATTTAAAATAATAGTTATCTTTCAAATGTATCTTACTGAAGTTTGAGTCAATGGAGAAAAATATCAAGTAAGCCATAGTATAGATAGTATGCCAATATGAAAAAACTGGGGATGTCATGACCGAATGAAGTTCAGGAAGCATCACGCCATATAGTGGCTTGAGTCAACAATATGTGCAGATAGATGACCCCAATGAGCTTACACATCTGTGGCACCTCCATTCAGATGCTGTGGTGACAACAGTCAAATAGAAGTCCATACGATATTACACAAGTCAGTACATCAAGAGGATGCCGTAAGTAATAGCAGCTTCTGGATCAAATGCATGTTCTGCTCCATTCTGGGAAACTTTTCAGAGGAAAAATGTGTGCCACAAATTACAAAACATTAGTTCATGAGAAAATTGCCTCAGAATGGAGAAAACACTGTAATATCAAATAAGTAGTATTCATTTTTAAAATTCCATCTCTACCTTAATTATCAGGGGTAAAAGCAAAATTTAAAAACTTTAACTCTACAGCCTGATAATAAATACTGTGCATCTTTCCCTCTATGTAATGGCAACCTCGATGTACTGACCCGAGAAGCTTTGAGTAATCTGGTTAGGTGCGCACATTGCCAGCTTCCCCATTACACTTGTGTTCTCTGGGGACAGAAGTGATAATTTAGTCATTATGAGACTGTTATACTATGTTACCCAGTAAGTGGGTGAGGGTTCTCAGAGGTAGACAGTTGGAATACACGGAACATTGAGCAAGTCAGGGACAGCACTGGGGCAGCCCTGACCCCTGCTGGGGTCGTGGCAGTGAAGGGAGTGGCAGCGAGCTAAGTAATCTCACTGGGACAGAGCCACGGGGCGGGGCATGGTAGAACACAGGGCTGATTATTTCAGGAGAGTTTAACACATGCTATCGCAACATTACATTCTGTGATCGTCGCTTTTTGTTTGGGGTTTTTTTTTTCTGAAATAACAAGAAGATGTTTGATAGACCTTACATGGGAGAGAACAGTGCTTCAAGTATGCAATAGTAATAGCTTACTTTTACTCAGTTTGGTTTTTTCTTCCTTTTCCCGCATTAAAAATCCAAGGACACAAAAACATAAACCTCCCATGAGCCCCCTCCATCTCAAAAATGAGTAGTCTCACAAACCATTTTTTGAATTCCTAAAAAGATATGATTGGTTAACCTGCCTTAAAGTACTATCAATACACTAAATTTGCAACAGAGCTAAGAATACATAAATGCCCCAAACGATCATAGGAAAACTGCAAAGCTTAAGGAGATGACTCTATGGAAACCAGTTGATTGGCATTTACCTCCAGAGGCCTGGGAGTCACTGAGAGGAGACTAAATCACAAATGCACCTTGAAGCATGGCCCGGGAGGAGTTGAAGGGCTTGTTGTAGTAAGCAGCCAGAGCCTTTGGCAGGGTGCCTTACTACATTAATTTTCCAAGTCCTTTGGGTGGGTCACAATTGCACTCCAACATCCTGCCTGCAAATGCTAAATAAATACGAAGTTCACGTCAGACTAGAGAACTAACGTACTGATATCGTTTAAGGAATCAGAATGCTTGAATTGTTTTTGCTTGATAATTCCCATCCCAAATAACTGATGTGGCCACACAGCCCTCTGTGCAGATGTTCAGAGGGGTGGCCAGGGTGGTCAACTGTTCCTTCTCTTCGGAGCAATTCCAGTCAGCTTAGAGTGTATCTACTGTAATGGAACCGTTTTTATTTCAGCTGAAGGAGGTGGGACAAGGATTGGTCTTCACAATAAGAGACATTAAGATGATATGTGAGCTTTATTCCTCACTGAAGAGCTGCTAAGAGTTAGCAACCCCAGAGTCTTGGTGTATAGAAATCAATGAAATTTGCATATGATTTTTAAAAAGAAATAAGATTTAGACAATATTGTGCAACAGAACAGCCTCCGTACATGTATCCACTTGTCTAGCAATAATACATTTGGTTTTTCGGTTTAAATATTCTGGCATATCCTGATGCAGTGATACCTGCTACCCTCTGTTGAATTTTTAAGAAGCAGTTTGCATCTCTACAACCAGCCCCAAAGCATGGTATTTCATTAAATATGCTTCAAATGAACAGCTGCTAAATCCTCAAAATTCTCTCAGCTTTGCTCTGATAAGAAGTTTTATTTTTCAGGGCAGGATTTTGAGAAAATGACTTTTTTTTTTTTTTGGAAGAGGTTGGTTAACAAACAACTCCATGGCAAAGGGGTGTGTTCCTTACAAAGGTGTTCAGGGACTCTTACCCTGAATAACACAGACACATGGTTTCCCAGAGGAGGAAATGGTTTTATAAGTTTTTAGCGCTCAGCCCGGCTGGTTTGCAGCCCTGGTCCGCCCCTTAGCTTTGTAAATTTCAGCAATTGAGGAGAAGGCGGGGCTGGACGCCCTGGTGGTGGTTGTTTTTTTTTTTTTTTTCCTCTCTCACTTCCCTGCGGTATTTTCAACTGCCTTCCTACAGACGTCATAGGGCCCTTGAAGAATAGTTTCTTCCTGGCGAGATTGAATGATAGTTCTCATTCACAAAGGCATGGAGTCAGATTCTAAGCAGGGGACACGACTGAAGCACATTCACAGGTAAAGCAGTGGGCCCAGCGAAGTGAAGAGCTTTGTTCCCTGGCTGACTTCTTGGCTCCCCAGAGAAGAGTGTTTTCCTGTGATCGCCCTGAAATGGAACTTCCCTGACAGCTCCCCGGTGTTACAGCCCTTCGGGGTTTTTTTTTTTTTTTTTTTTTTTCTTTTCCTTTCACACTACCTGAGTCCTTTTAGCGTGCTGGAAAACTTTAAGCCTGTTATTATGGATTTGCAAGAATGACAAGATCAAGTGGCTCTTTCACTGCGTTGCTTTCCCTTGTGACCAGATGAAGAATAGATTCAAAATTCAGTTCCTCCCTTGGCAATGCAAACAAACAAAAAAAAATCTGTCACTTCTGAACAGCCTAGTGCTGGAGTAAATTCAGAATGAAGGAGGAAAGGACTCTTGTGTCTTAGAAGCGCCCCTATGTTCTGGACGGGGGGCAGGAGTTGGACTCCAGGCACTTCGGATTTCTGCAAGCAGCGCTCCTTGGACGTGGAATATATTTAAAACCGTCTTTGTGGAAAGACAGCTGAAATGTGTTAATCAGAAGACTTTTCTCCTTTCTTTCTTTTTCTTTTTTTCCAAAATGAGTATTGTTATGAAGCCGCGGTCCCGGTCTACAAGTTCCCTGAGGACGACAGAGGCAGTTTGGTAATGTGCTTTTCTCTCATGCTTCTCCCATCTTGCCTTTTAAGATTGACGTAATACTTGAGTATTTAGTAATTGCTGACGAGGTTCCAGAGTTAGCTTTGATGTTAAGGCTTTGTGAGAAAGAGCACAGTGCTGGTGACAATTTTATTCGCTCCTTTGTGTCCAATTTGTCAGCTCTGAAAACGGGCGCTCACATTTTTTAACTCCATGTGGACTGTAGCAATTCAACTGGTGATAGTTTTTAGAGGAAAAAAACTTTTTAAATATGTTGGAAGTTTAGCAAAGGAAAACTTGTCATTTTCATTGATTTGGTTGCTTAGTTTTCATCTTTCCTGCAAGCAGATTGGAGGTGGACAGTCTTTGTCATTGTCTTTAGAAGGAGTCTCTTGGCTTTTTAGCACAGTTGTGTTAGAGAAATTAAGAATGTTATATATTTTAATCATATGACCAAGTTGAATTTAACTATGTGACTAAATATATATCAAGTCGTTTATCGTTCAGTCATCTATGTTTTATTATGTTAATATTTTCTGCTTTATTTTTTGGTAATTTTAGTGTTTTCACCTTAATGAAAAGTATGTTCAACTTATTCTAATATTTTATAGTACTGTTTCCCTATATTGATTTGATGTGTTTATAAGCATATGGCTCTTAAGGAATATTTTTCCAATAAAGGAATTTCTGTGTCTGAAATAGCTATCCACAGAATACTTTTATGGCTATTTCAGAGGTTAATCTTCTTTTATCTTAGTGGTTATAAATAACTGAGATTACCTCTTTGAAATGGAAGTAGTCAGTCGTGCCTTGGGGTGGGGGGGTGGACAAAAGCAGTGGCGGAGAACGGCGGTGGGGACCAGATGGGAGCAGGAGCGCACAGGCAGAATGTGTCGTGTGCGCCATGAGCAGGCAAACGCATGTGTAAATACTCCAATCAGCTCATAAGGAATTTAACACATGCTTATGTGGTTATTGTACTAGTGTTTTACAGTGGACTAGAATCAAGAATCGTCCCTTCAACAGTATTTCTGTGAGTTTTCATAAGTCATAGACACAGATCTCGTCTCAGATCACTTGCGGTTCCTTGTCAAAGAGCGCCTACAGAAGTGTCCTCCTTGAGCGTATGTGAAGGTGTGCATCTGCACGTACATCTGTGTGGCTCTTCTATGCCAAATACTAAACACAGGGGAATGCTTAGGATTCTTAAGTTAATTACCAGATAGTATAAAATCTCTATTGCAAATGGGTAATCAAAATTTATTAAAAAAAAAGATTTTTATTCACTGGTGATTTCTATCCTACCTGTGTGAAAACAGTAACTGATACCTGAATAAGTAGAATTTAACCAACCTATCATCCTTTTTGCCTAAACTACTAGGGGACTTACTTCTAAATTCGGGAGTCAGTTGGCAATGAGTAGCTCACTCAGGAGGCTAGCAGTATGAACATCCTCTACTCCTCTGAGATTGTCATAGTCCATTCTTACCCACAACTTGTATTTTACTATTCCAAATTGCATAAGCTAGTTTCATAGATAAATAAGGGCACAATTCAAAATATGTTTTTTAAATATTGATTTGCGAATGTGTATATCAGTACATTTAATTTGAAATATGTAGCGTTGGGGTCAGAATGCTTGTTACATAGGAAATAAATGTCTCTCTTTATGCTAATGATTCCTAGATCTAACTGTGCATTATGGAACCCTTTCCCGTTATTAATCTTACATGTGACTTATTAATAATATAGTGGTTTGATTATATCACTGCTGCCTCTAAATCATTTGGCCTGAGGTTGTAATTGCTGTAATTACAGTTTTACCATTTTATCATCTCTTTATCATTCAAATACTCTATTCACATTTATTTATTTATATTTATATATATAGTAAAACTTTATATAGATTGTAGATTAGGAACCTAGGGGAAATACATATGTGTGTACGAACCCCCCTAATTACATGATGAAAAATCTTAGATATTCATTACAAGCAGATGGCAAATAATGAATGTCTGGCAGCAGAAAAGAACAGAATCCAGTTTTCTTGACCAAAATTCTATCTATTTTGGGGGTGGGGGAGATGCTGTTGTCTAAAATGTAACTGTGTGGATTTTATAAAGGAAATTCTGAAATGTGACTAAATATAAAGTTTACTTAAGTCTATAGATATAGAGAAAAAGCACGTAAGGAAGGCTTTTTTCCGATCAAGTGGTCGGTCACCTTTTAGGGTATATTAGCAGAAGTGGAGGTGGGAGAGACTTTCTTATTGTCACTGGACTTTTCTACTGTAAATATGGCAAGCAAGCATTATAATACTGGGCAAATACAATTTTCCGAATAACGTTGCTGCTCAGATCAAAAAGTGCTCGTTTTTTTGTTTTTCTTTTGTTGTTTTTTCCTAACAACTCTCTTCCTAAGGTTGTGAAAATTCAGCCTGGCTGAGAATTCTTATTTTGGCTTCATGACCACAGTTGAAAAGCATTGATTATACAAAAACTATTTTATAACTGAGAATAAAAAAGATGTAAAGCATTAATATTTGGGGAAAATATTACTTATCGCCCCCACTATTCCCTCCTCAACTATTTTCATTTTTCTACGTACATATCTCAAGCAGTTGTAAATACTGTTTCTGTGCTCTGGTTCTTCATTTCCCACATCAGCATTTCTCTGCTTTTCTAATAATAATACGTCTAGCTTTCATTTTGTGGAGTGTCTTTTATGAATAAAAACTCTGAGGAAAATTCTACATGCAACATCTTATTTAGTTTTATGACAGTGTTGAAGGAGCTGTTGATCCCCATTTAAAGATGAGAAAATGACCCTAAAAGACGTAACGACTCGGGCAAGGCCACCTCATGGCCACTGAAGGCTGGGTTAGCACCCAAGTCTGTCTGCTCCAGAGATGGTGCTCTTCTTACTCCATCCAGCATGCTGCCTCCCTCTGCTGTCTATGCAGTGAGCATCTGTAGTCACTGCGAAACTGCCCATCTGGGACCGCATCTAAGTGCATTAAAATACTCGGTTAGATATTGAGTGATTGAAGACGTTTTCGTTTTAGAGGTATGGTTGTCTAGGAAGTTTAGGGCTGATACTGGATGTTGAAAATGCCTGTTTGAAAGACTCCTGCAGTCTTAGCCATAGGCCACTGTGTTCTCTGCTCGTAGCAAGTAAGGTCATATGTTCCTGCAGAGAGGAATAAAGAGCAAAAGGTCAACCTCTCCGGGTTTTGAATAGATCATCTTTCCAATTATGTTAGCAAGTTTAAGTTTGTTCTCTACAAGCTCTGTAAGGCTTTGTATTAGGTTTCATACTGTTTTAAGTCAACTTTGAAAAATACTCTTAGAAGCGGTCTCAGAAGCTATTCTAAAGGGGGAAGCAAATGGATTTTGTGTGCTTTCTGTCTGTCCAATGTGCATTGTTACTATCTTAGATATGACGGCTTTGCTTTCAAGGCTGGTTCAGAGTTTTAACCACGTGATAAGTGCTTCAATCCTATTACCTAAGTTTGTATCACAGCTGTTATATAATACAGTTAGGGATACATAGTGTTTAGAAGTGGTTAAGATACCTTGAGAATTGTTTAAAACACAACTAGGGAAGCACAGAGTAGATTTCAAATAGTTATACTTTTTAAAATTGTAAATTATGAAGTTCCCTGAAAAAGCCCTTTGTCCAACCTACTTCCAATTTGCTCTGTGTCCCTGGAGAACCCACCTACTCCCTCTATAGCCAGGTTTACTCACCTGTAAAATAAAGGATGTGACCTACATCAGTGAATTTCAAACATGTTTTTTCAGTGGTGTACTTTTTACAAATAAAATGCTAATATAAATGAGTATATATAAAAGATTTAAAATTATATGTATACTTGATATATAGAGATAATTTTGTAAATATATGTATTAAATATATATGTAAAAATATATCAACATACATATAACAATAAAACAGCCACTGACTTTGCACCTTTACCCCCACCCCAAACCCAATTTCTATCTTTGCAGTACCTCTAAAGAGCTCTAGGGTTCCCAGGGCTATTGTTTGAAAAACACTAAGCTAACAAACTACTAAGATCCTTTCTAGGTCCACGTTCTGTAGTGCTGCCCTACCACTGGAGAGCCATTTGTGTTTTCTGTATCCCCCTGTGGACTGGGATAAACTTTGCTGCTAATTAAACTTCCTGGGAAATTCACATAACAATAGTCCAAATACTTCTACTACGAAAGACTTTAAAGTGATGGGACAATCCTATCTCTGAGAAATCACAGAAGAGTTACAATGGTTATGATACATTAATTTAAAAGAAAGATACATTAATTTTATTTACCATCTTATTTTTTATGAATTTGTTTTGGAAGGGAACATCTTCACTCATCAAATATATTCATAGCCAGTGTGTCAGGAATTCAGTATTGCAGTTGATAAAGTAATGCTGAATTGCCCCCATTTACCATCTTATTTTTTATGAATTTGTTTTGGAAGGGAACATCTTCACTCATCAAGTATATTCATAGCCAGTGTGTCAGGAATTCAGTATTGCAGTTGATAAAGTAATGCTGAATTGGTATATTGCATTCTTCAGAAGAAAGGTGGTTTCTTTAGTTTGGGTATTTCAAAAGGGGGTTCTCAGCCTGTCTCTTTTTCCTGCCGTGTCAATGCTGAGAAAAGTTTGTGAAACATTGCCTCCTGCATCTGTGGTGGCATTGTGCCCTCTCGGCTGCACGTCAGTAAAACTGGCCGTGGATACATGTGCAGCCGCACTGTCTCACCGGAGCTTCCTCACTGATCCGGGGCACGTGGAGGTTTCAGCCCTTCACTAAGACTTGCCTTTCGGTGGAAGTAGAGGAATAGCTCCCTTCTTTGCGCCTCTATCAATCATTCCAATCATAGATGGAATTTTATTAACTCAAAGGAAGAGAACATGGATGTAATCATGGGGACAGGAATGACTAAGCATTCCTATACCCAACTGTCACTAGCAAGATTGAGAAAAGTGGTTCCTAAGATGAAACTAAAGGGGAAAATTGTTGCTGAGATCCTCAAGGAGATTGTCCTTAGGGGAGGATGCCTGGCAGGTCTTTGTAGATATTCTGAGGAACGGTTATTACTAAACATACAGAATAGGTAAAGCCTGGAGAAAGGCAGGAAGACTGAGCCCTGGAGGCCCTGAACTAGGCTGATGAGGAGCAGGGTCATAAAGAAAGCGCAGTCTTAATTTAAAAACTGCACTGACTTTCTTAGGAGCCCTTCCAAAGTTAGATTATCCAACTTCTCAAGAAATAAAGCAGAGGTTGAAAATATATTAGAAAATGGATAGTAGAAGTAGGGTACCTTCTAGCCAAAAGCACCAAACCCATCAAGGGTTCAGGGCCTACGGGAAGGGCTGGGGTACCACAGGGCACAAGGATGGAGCCTACGCGAGGCACTGCTAGGTGTAACTGTGCAAAGATAACCGATGGAAGGCTATGTCTGTGATAGTCTCAATTCTCAAAATGCTTCTCTGTGTGGTCAGGTTTGGCCTAACCTAGGAAGTTCTTCGAAAGAACAGAGAATACGGAGAACCCGAGAACTTATGGATGTAGTTTCTTATATAACAGGAGAAATATAATTTACCTGTAGTTATTATCAATTCTCGGCCTTCTGATGGTTTGAGAATTAGATGGTTTGAGCAAGCCAATGGTTTGACTCTCCTAGGAGCATCCTGAGTGACAGGTAAGGATGTGAATGGGCAAGGCTAAGGTGAACTGCTCTTCAGCATAAAAGAAAAAAGGAAGGGAAAGACTGTGGGAAAAAGCAGAAGAAACGTGGCTGAGAAGTCAGAGAGGAGATCAGAGGGGAGGTCGGTGTGGCAGAGCTCCAGCCCGTTTTGAATCAGACACCCACCATCCGGCACCTACTCTGTTTCATCACGTTGCCACCTTCTGGGCAAACGCTGCCCTTAATGGTCCTAAATGTAGAAGACATTTCCCCTCTTTCGTCTCAGCCCTGAGAACTTCTGCCAGAGGATTAAGGGAGTCCACTGCAAGCCCTCCCCTTTCTGTCTGCTACATATGAGGGAGAACCAACACTTAGAAAATTAGAAGTTGGATGGAAAATGTATGCACACCAGGACTGCAGCTTCCAAAGCTTCCTTACAGGAAACAGCCCTGATGCTTTTACAACCCGCGCAGTGAAGGAGTTTGTTTATATCTAATACTAATCTCCCTTGTTTAAATTTTAACCCATTTCTTCCTAGTTATCAGTAGATATAGGGATAGTGACTCAGTAGATAAGAAGCTTCTCCTTTATGACAATTGAAAGCTGCTGGTAAGTGACTTCATGGAACTTTCTTCTTTCATAGTGCAAACTATGAATTTTGAATTGTAGACAGCACCAGTGTGACTTGTTAAAGGAAATGTTTCATAAAACATAGTTTCCATATGTAATTGTTTTCAGACTTCATACAGAAAAGTACTCCCATTGTACCTAACTCTCCTTCCTGTTTAAAATACAGCCCGGATGAGAACTTCAACTCCTTTCCATTCATATGCATGAAATATGCAGATGTATATGAAATGCAGAAAATATTTCTATTACCTATGATTTCATTCCATTGCAATGTGTGTGTCAAAGAATTTCTATGACAGATACTGTTTTAGTTTGGATAAATTATTGCAAAATGTGTTAACTTTTAACCAGTGGCATTCTAGTCATTGTCGTAATATTTCCTCTGATGCTACAACTTTGTCAGAGAACATTAAGTAACTGATTAGCATCTGGATCACCAGCTGGCTAGGACTGCAGCTCTGAGGTGTATAGTGATGGTCTGAATAGTAACCATTGGAATGGTGACAGCTACAATATTTTGAGCACCTACTCTTTGTTAGACATTGGACTTGGTACTCGACACAGTTAAGCTCATTTTGTCCTCAAAACAAATGCATGAGGTAAAACTGAAGTCACGTAGCTTGTACAACATGGAGCTGAAGAAAACAACATGGTCTAAATCCCACACTTATTATTGCTGGTGTTCTTGTTTTATCTGCTTTTTTCTACTAGCTAAACTTCTTGGGCCATGCTTGGTTCTGCCTCATGGTATTCCAAAAAGCCGTCAGCTACTTATACTTTTGCTTCCTATTCTAGATTGTTCCAGTTTTCCTTTTAACCTTGTGCATCTCAAACACATGTTCACTTTTTGCATTTCTGTCTTCTTCCTCATGATTCTCATACAAGCCTTTGACC
Source organism: Micronycteris hirsuta (assembly GCA_004026765.1). NCBI lineage: Eukaryota > Metazoa > Chordata > Mammalia > Chiroptera > Phyllostomidae > Micronycteris > Micronycteris hirsuta. The sequence continues at coordinate 95,359 of PVJI01002851.1, forward strand.
ATGGACCATGGAGATGTATCAAGAAGTAGAAAACGGACTTTGATACAGCTCTGTTCTTTAGGGACCTAGCCGGTTCCTATGTTCAGTTTATTAACACTCTCTCCTGTCGGACTATAAACTGCACTGTCTTCTTCCTCTCTGGCATTTGGCCAGTGACTAGAACCATAAAATTTTTGAACTGAAAGGGACCACAGAGAAGAACCTATAATCTAATTCTCCCCACACTTAACCCCATTTTAGAAATTAAAAAAAAAAAATAGTTGTACTAGTCTTTAAGATTCCTGGTCAAGCAGGGTCAAAAAAAAAAAAAATGTTAGAAACACTGCCAATGCTTATGTGGCAAAAGTTTTGTTGGGGAAATCGTTTTTTAAAAAATCAAAAATGAAGTTTGAGATCATAGAGCTCATGCATTTGCCTCAGTCTGCCAGGCAAATGCATGGAAGCCCTTCTATTATAATTTGCGTGAAACTTTAATGTAATTCTTAAACTTATGCCTGTGATGTTAAAACCGTGATAATTCTGTCATTTTTTGAGCATTCTCAAAAACTGGAATTGGAACAGTATGCAAAGAAGTGTGGAGGGTGACACCTTAGCTGTCCCCTGAAGGACATTCAAGGCATTGTTTTCACCACAGTCCTCTCGCAGACAACTGAGCTCTGATTGTTAAACGTTAGGAAGTCCCATAGTTAATTAAGTAGCTACATTTTGTGTCCTGAAATTCTAACCTTGTTCCTCTCTGTTCTTCCAATATAGCTTTCAACAGAAATGAAAACAGTGGCAATTGCTGTTTACTGAGTGTTTTCTAAGTGAATTAGTAAACAGGCTGGGCGTTTGACAAGAATGATCCCATTAGGTTCTCCTCATAAAACTTGTGAGACACCCATTAGTAATAGCCGTCGTTACAGAAATAAAGGAACTGAGGCCTCCTGAAGTGAACTAACTTACCTATAAGATAATTTCATGTATTCACGTACTTTTAAAAATTATAAAGTGTTACCTTTAGCTATGATATATATGTTAATATGTCAGATGAGTTAATCAACTGGCTCTTAGCACAGCGGCTGACTCCTTATGAGTGCTCAGGAAATGTTAGTTTGTATTATGCATTTTTAAGTTTGTGTATTAGTAGGACTTTTTAAATAATCAAGAACTATACGCGTGAAAACTGATTTAATCTTTAAAGTCTTCTCTGCCATAGCGCAGTCCTCTCGGTCACATCTCAGAACTGAGCATTTACACAGAGCCAGGTATTCTGGATCAATCCCATTAACACTGGGATTCAAAGAAGACACTCTTCTGTTCAGGTAAACTACACACAGAGGTGATGGCAGAATAAGAAGCAGTCAATTCAAAGCTAAAATGCCTCTTACTGACTTTAAAATTGATCAGAGTCCTCTAGAGAAACAGTCCTCGGCAGGGGTTTTGTCTGAAAGAAAGGGCCTGGGGCTGGGACATTATCCCTGGGACATCTGGGCGAAGACTTTCTCCACATAGCCTTCCTGCTTGGGGCTGGCTGGTGGTTCGATTTGCTGTGATCTCACAGGAGACCTTGCCTTCGTCTCCAGAACCCCTGCTGCTCTAGTCCTAACGTGCATTCTTGGTTATGTAATTCACAGATTGTCATCTCCGTAGCTGAGTCTCATCCTCCCGACCAGGCCCCAGGCTGGGCCGAACTCCTGTTTAGTGTTCCCTGCCATGCTAAGCAAAAAACATGAGACCTGGTCAGATCTGTTCCTGTGGCCTAGAGCCTTGCTTGAAATGTATAGAACATAGTAGCTTAGTGACAGCAGTTAGCATTCCATAGTCTCTGGTATCTACTTACTTTATTATGAGTAGTTACCAATAAAAAATGTGTTGGAAGCATTGCTTTGTTATAATTAACAACTGTACATTAGGTTAAAAGGTGTGATTGAGGGTGGAGTTAAGCTCATTGGGGATAGGAAATATCGGACCACTAAAGATTCTGTGAGTCTCTTGCTTGGAAAAAAAATATTCCCAATTATTTATCTGAGTCCTGCTGTAAAAATTGAGCCTAATTGTATATGAAGCCATAAGTGTTTCTATGGTAATATAAAACACCCAAAATCAAACCTGCTACTAGCAAACATGCCTTTATAATGGTGTTATAATTAGGAAATTCTTTTACAAACGTTTCCCAGATACACACGTTAAATTTCTCCATAATTCTAAGATCTTTCTTATGTAAATAATAAAAGAATTGGACTGTGTTTATCTTTGTACCCCTGTGCCTAGCATAGTGCCTATTTCATCATCTGTGTTCAGCATGCGTCTATCACATGGGGAAGAATGGTGAGTTGTTCTACATTACAAAGAAAGCGTTACAATTTCTTGTTGTTTTTAGCTTTCTTCTAATAGATGGCTCTGTGCTAGGGAGTTTACTGGGTGAGTTGTGGAGACAGAATTTGCAATCCACGCATGGAAAGGAGTTGTAACATACCTGGGAGGATTTTTGCCTAGTTCCTGTGGCTTTCACCCTCACCTCACTGCCTGCACTGGTAATTCTGGTCTCCATACTTCTCCCCATACTTTCATGTGTCTCGCATGCTAGAACCTACACTACCCAGTACTCCTCAACATTTTCTCCTTGTCCAAGCAACTCAACTCAGTTCCATCAACTTGTAATGCATGGTGCATTTACAAATGCTAATGTTTGTTGCATATGTTAATCACCCAGCTAATATGGTGGGCCTTCCGACTCTATCAATGGGGTGATTATTACTATGTGCAGTGAGAGATCTGTTGGAGCGAAGTACTAAGACCGCCATTTCAAGCTCACTCCAGCTTCATCAAGAGCATTTCGAAGCCCAACATAGCTGTCACATCTGGTAAATTTCATGGCTGGGACGCTGAATCAAAGAGTCGATCAAGTTTGCCCTAATACCTTCACAAATGGAGCTGCCCTCTGACCTCCAAGTCAGGGTTAGCATTCCTGTTTGTGTTATGATCTTTTCCCATTATGAAGTTAGCTTTTAGCATTACCACACTCTAGACCTAAGTATTTTGGGATGTTAAAACATTAAGCTCTAATCCATAATGATATAAGAATTGATTTGTTTTGAGTGTCGTTCAAAATATTTTCTAGCTGCTTGACCACTGAATCAGATCCTGTACCTTAAAATGTACAGTCCTTAAGCAAGAGGTTCTTTTTTAATCTGCTTCTCTATGAGTTGCAAAAGTAAAGGTGCATTCTTCATAGCTTCATTTAACAATGTTCATTAAGCCAGCTCTGCCCAGGCACCCTGCTGGCTGTTAGAGGGACGGTGATGAAATGCATACTCTTTACCTTCATAAAATTTCCAATCTGGTGACTTTATAAAATATTTCTGTGAGCCAGAGGATTTCTAGTTTTACATGCTACTATATTCCTGTGATATATATGTTAGAAAAGTTATATGTATATAACTTCCATGGCAAGAAAGTACGTTTATAGTTTTAAAAAAATGTTTTTATTTTTCAGTTGCTCTCAGAAATCCAGTGGTGAACAGAATAATTTAAGAACCTCACTACTTGAATTTAGGGTGGAATAATGAGAAATAAATATGGAATATTTGATTATTTTTTCAACCAAAATATTTTCCCTGGGCTAGACAGATATTTTCATTCCAAATAAATAATTTATTTAATCAGTTCCTAATAAGGTTGTGTCAGCCAAACTAAATATTTATTTATTTTTTAAAAGATTTTATTTATTTTATTTTTAGACAGAGGGGAAAGAAAGGATAAAGAGAGGGAGAGAAACATCAATGTGTGGTTGAGTCTTGCGTACCCCGCACTGGGGACCCGGCCCACAACCCAGGCACGTGCCCTAACAGGGAATTGAACTGGCAACCCTGTGGTTTACAGACTGGTATTCAATCCACTGAGCCACACCAGCCAGGGCCCAAATTAAATATTTAAATGTATTATATTTAAACAAACCTCAAAAACAATAGATTCTTTTAAATGAATTTAGCCTTTAACTTTTTAAACATAGAGTATATGAACTAGGAGATTTTTTATGTATTTATAGGAAGGGAACATCAGAAAAATACCTGGAAAGAAGTGAATTTTAAGTAAATATAACTCAAAATTAATATTTGATTTAATTTAACTTCTTGCTAAAATGCTTAACTTTATAGATAATCTTCAGGATACTTTTATTTCTAATCAAATTTTGAAAAGTGCTTGATGGCTCTGTTTCAGTAATTAGTGAAATAAAGTCCTTCTTTCCACAAATAACTGCTGCTAGCTTGTTTGCCAGCTCTCTAAATATACTCATTTTACTATTACCATGATTGAGCAAAGTCTAATTTCTTTATTTTATTAATACTTTGAAAATGTTAATACTCTGTGCATGAATATCTATGTGTGTAAAATGTCTGGATGATACATCCAAAGTGTTATTAATACCACAATAATGAGATTTTATGGGGTTTTTTGGGGAGGGGGCTGTGTTTTGTTTTGTTTTACCTTTTGACTCCCTTCACCCATTTCTCCCATCCCCTACCCTCTGCCTCTAGCAACCACTAATTTGTTTTCTGTATTTATGAACTTGATTTTTTTGTCATTGTTTCTTTGGCTTTTGTTTGCTTGTTATTTAGTTTTCGCATGTAAGATCAAACAGTATTTGTTTTTCTCTGACTTATTTCACTTAGCATAATGCCCTCAAGGTCCATCCATGCTGTTGCAAATGGCAAGATTTCTTTTTTTATAGCTAAATAATATTCTTCTGTGTGGGTGTCTCTGTATCACTATCAGTTTCTTTATCCGTCCACCCACAGATGAACACTGCGGTTATTTTTGTACTTGGCGATTGTAAATAGTACTGCAGGCAGTGCGCGAGGATGCTCTTTACTCCGTGTCCTCACCAACACTCGGCAGTTCTCATCATTCGATAATAATCATTCTGACATGTGTGAGGTGATACCTCATTGTGGTGTTGATTTGAATTTCCTTGATGATTAATGATATTGAGCATCTGCATGTCTTCTTTGGGAAAAATGTGTATTTAGATCTTTTTTAATTGGGTTGTTTGTTTTACTAATGAGTTTTATGAGTTTTTAATATATTTTGGACATTAACTTCTAATATATATATATATGCTTTGCAAATATTGCTCTCCATTCAATAGGGTGCCTTATAATTTTGTCGATAGGTTTTTAGAGGTTTTTGTTTTGTTTGTTTTGCTTTTTGATGTGGAAAAGCTTTTTAGTATGACCTACTTTTGTTTCTTTTGGTTTTTGGTGTCAGATTCAAAAAATCATTGTCAAAGCCTATGTTGGGTAGGTTTACCGCCTTTGTTTTCTGCTAGGAGTTTTATGGTTTCAGGTTGTTTTCAGTCTGTGGGGTTGAAAGCTTTTACAGTCAAGTTTTCAATCTATTTTGAGTTAGTTTTTGCGTATGATGTAAAATAGTGCCACCCTTTTGCATGTGGCTGTCCAGTTATTCCAACACTGTTTATTAAGGAACCTGTTCTCTCCCCATTGTACATTCTTGGCTCCTTTGTTGTAAGTAACTTGACCATGTGTGCAGGGATTTATTTCAGGACTCTCTATTCTGTTCCATAATCTATGTGTCTGTTTTTACGCCAGTGCCAGACTGTGTCAGTTACTTTTGCTTCCTAATACAGTTTGCAATCAGGGAGCATGATGCCTCCGCCCTCGTTCTTTCTCAAGATTTCTTTGGTTACTTGGGGGTTTTGGTGGCCCCATAAAAATTTTAGGGTTATTTGTTCTATTTCTTTGAAAAACGCTATTGAAATTTTGATAGGGATTGTATTGAATCTGTAAAGTCCTTTGGCTAATATGGACATTTTAACTATAGATTCTTTCAACCCATGAGCACAGTAATCTTTCCATATATTTGTGTCTTACAACTTCTGTCATTAATTTCTTATAATTTTCAATAGGTCTTTCAAATCAGTTAAATTTATCCATAGTTTTGGGTTTTGTTTTGTTTTGTTTTGTTTATAAAAAAACCAATTGTAAATGGGGTTGTTTTCTTTATTTCTCTTGCACATAGTTTGTTCTTAATCTTTAGAAATGCAACAAATTTTTACATTTTGATTTTGTATTTTGCAAGTACTTACAACTTTTTTGTTTATTAGTTCTAACAGGTTTTTGATAGAATGTTTAGGATTTTCTATATATAATATGTCATCTGAAAGTAGAAAGAAAGAAAATTTTGCTTCTTTCTTTCCAATTTGGATGTCCCATTTCTTTTTCTTGTCTGGTTGCTTGGGTTAGGTCTTCCAATACTATGTTGAATAAAATCACCAGAGTGGGCATTCTTGTCTTGATCTTGGAGAAAAGGCATCATGCATAATCCATGGTTATAAATGCATTACTTTATGTAAGACTGTTTTATCAAATAGGGATCTAATAGAAGCTTTTGAAAGAACTGTTAAAGACCAGATCCTACGTAGAGGATCAGGAGAAAATGGCATTCATGTGCCATTGTAGTACAGTGTAAAGGATTTGCCCTTAAGGGTTTACAACTGTTACGTAAGGCAACCACGGAACAGTGGAAAATCTGTTTGCCAACAAAACACTAAATTATTGTCAGACTTGCATGATGAACCACGTTATCACATGAGTCCCAGTCACACATCTAGATGACTGGCATATTGTGAAATTATAGTGGCTCCAATTCTATACTACTAGTTTCGAGCTCAGTCCGACTTCAAAATGCACCCCATTCAATATACCCTGCCTCTTCAGCACACATCACAGCCAAGTCCATAAGCAACTTTTATAAACGTTAGCCAGTAGTCAGAACAACCACGTGATTTTGTTTATAAACTTTACAAAATATATTCATAGGATTTTAAGTAAACTTTAAATTAATTTTTTACTTCAATTTCTCCTTTCTCCCAGCTTTATACCCTTAGTCATTTCTTCTTAACTAACTAGCTTTTGAAGTTTTTTTTCCACTTCGGTATCTATTCTGTTGGTGATTTGACTTTATAAACTGTTGGTAATTTCACATATACAGCATAGAGTTTCATTCTTTTAAATTCTACACATGTCATTTCTTAATAGTTAAAAATTGCCTGAATTTCTAATACATGAATAAAAGTTTTAGATAATTTATTTCAATAAACTAGATAATGTGTTCAAAGCATCAAACACATTTGTTTCTATACTCTATGCCATTTGTGTGTTAGTGAATGTATGTGTGTGTGTGTGTATATGAAGGAGAAAGAATACAGAATACAGACCTACACGTGCAAAGTTTGGTTTCCCAAAATGTTTAAGTTACCAAATTCCCTTGGTGCCAATTGCTCTAGGCATTTCATGTTCACTAGGTTGCTTCCTCAGTATTGCACAGGTGTAACCTACCCTATAAATTTCAAATTCACATAAAAATGCTCTCCCTTTCAAGGAAAGATTTAATTGAGTACCAAATGAATACCTTGGTGTCTTCTCAAATATTTCTGAATAAAAAGTCACTTTAAAGTCTTCTTCGACTTTCCATATTCTGGTGCACAAATTTAGAAATTGAACCTATTTGAGGAGACAAAGAGAAAAAGACTCTCAGGGCGATCTTTTCAGATGGGTGGCAGTCTGAACTGGCGGAGATAGAGCAGAGATCCAGGGAGTCAGGTGAAAGAAAAGGTAGTGCCTTGCACGTTCAACTAATGTTGAAACTTGGGAATTCCAATCAAAGTTGGTGGGAAAGAAAGTTAAATCCATGAAAACATCTATAAAGTGTGTTCTCAATCCTAGCATTTTGTGACTTAGGATAGCATCCTGAATAAATTCATGCGTACTGGTGGGGAAAAGAATGTATTTTTTCTATGAGTTGTGACCAAGAGGAGTAATAGAAAATAAGGCTGACCCTTCATAGCAAGTCTAGTGATTTAAGAAAGATTTGTGGAGGGACTCTGAGTAATTCTAAGTTGCTTTTCCTGGCAGGTGGAAAGTTATGTTGCATGTAATGATATTTAATCTGGAATATTTAAAAGAAATGATTCCTTTTTTCTCAGTTATCTAAGAAACCCTTTAACCATTTTACATAAAGAAATTAAAAATAGCTTAGCAAGTTAGATAAAGCATGTTAAGCTTCCTGCACGAGAAGTGGGGCAAATGGTCATGTTCTGTACGTCTTTGTGGATACATTCTTTCTCTTCTAGGGGAAAGCTAATGGCTGGTTGTAAGCCTTGATATCATTTTGATGTCGGACCTTATCTGTTTGACTGCATTCCAAGTATTTCTATTTGTTCAGGCCCTAGAGAACCATCATAGAGTTGAGCTATTGAAATGCAGGAGCAGTTTGAAATTGCCAACATGTGTAGGAGACATGATGTGGGTCCTGAAGTCAGATTGAGTTCAAAACCAGGTTACTCCACTTACAAGCTGAGTGATCTTGGACAAGGAGAGAAACAGCCCATGGGGTTCCTCTGAAGCTTAAATAACAGGATACATGGAAACTGCTTTCTTGACACAATGCCTGGTACATAGTAAATCAAATAAGTATTAACCAGATTATTATTATTAGGAGCCAAAAATGCCTATTAACATTGTCTTGTGTATGTTTTCATGTTAGTGTTGATACAGATTACTCTGATACAAGTTACTATTTGAGGATGGAAGAATTTTGGCCATTTACAATGGTATGTGGTATGATACATATATGACTTTCACTTAAGATCCTTCACATGTGAAATAATGGAAATTTTACTGAGAATATGCCATAACAACTCTAGGCAAAATCTTATTGTTTAATTTAAAGATGAATATCTGTAATCTTGGCTTAATCTAAAATTAGTATTCTATGAAATAAATTTACATGACTATGGAAGACATCAACTTTACTTCCAGCTAAAGCTAAACTGGAAAGTTCCTTGATATAGCCTTCTTAAAAATATTTATCATTTTCTAAATATTATAGTATTTAGAAATGTTACTTTAGATTCAATTCCTAAATATACATGAATTATTTTTATCTTAATATTACCCTACAGTGAAACCACAAGAAGGTATAGATTAGATATACTTTTTTAAAAAATAGTTCAACATGATTTTTGTTTAGGATACTTTTCTACAGTTTTATATAGCATAGTTTCTATATATTTCTATATGGACAAATATATTGTGTCTCTTGTATGCAAGGCACTGGAGTTACAGTGGTGCCTCCCCCATCATGGAGCTTCCTTAGCAAAACTAATTAAATGAATAAAATGATTTCTAATCTGATAAATGCAGAGAAGAGGGAACAGAAAGAACAGAGTTCATGTGTGTGTGTGTGTGTGTGTGTGTGTCCTAGAAATGTACTTTAATTAGGGTAGTCAGGAAAGCTGAGAACTAAAAGAACCAGTTTAGTTTAGCAAAAAAAACCCTGAGATTACAGCAGGTACAATGGACTTGAATATCCAGCAGACATGAAAAACAGAAAAAAAGATCATCTTTTTAAGTCATTTTTTTAGAAAAGGAAGTAAATGAAAGAATTCTTTCTAAAGATCTTGCATTTATATGACCCTCAGATTCAGGTTTCCAGTGAAAAATTAGAAATCCTGAAATGATGGATTCCCCACTATCTATCCCCAGGGTTGGTCTTTGGTTGGGTTGTTTTCAATGTGTGTCTGACACCAACTTCTGGTTCTAGAATATGTTCCTGAGAACCCTGGTGAGCCAAAGTTAGAGACAGTGAACTTCACCTAAGTATGGAAGGGAAGCTTTCTGGGGTAAAAGTGCCCTCAGGATGCTGTGCTGCTGCCAATCTATCTTCTTTATGCAAAGTGTAAGACCTTGCTAAGATCTGGCTTGCTAGACTTGAAGGGCATTGTTTTAGGCTAAAGGTATCTCTGCTTCTCAATGCCTCTCCCAGCTAAGGAAAAGAAAGAATCTTCAGAAATCACTAAGAACTGTTTGGCCCTGTGATCACTCTTAAAAGACAATAGGAGCATCTCTGTTTCCTCATGAAAAGTTTACCCCAACTTTAGGTAGCAGGGTGCTCAGCAGGACATGCACATTGAATTCTCCTCTGCTATGGGTACATAGATTTTCGTGTCTCATGCCTCTGTGGGCTAAATCTAGTTAAGATTTCAGGTCAGAGCATAATTGATTAGTAGATACAGGTGTGTGTAAAAATGACTATACCAACTGGTTCTAGCAATCTTCTCAAGGCTTGTACTTCTCAAGGCCTTCAGCTGCTCGGAGGGTGTGTCCACTGTGAGAAATGGAGGGTCCTGAAGACAGAAGTTCTGATAGGCAAGACCGTTCAGGAAATAAGCAGTGTTCTTTCTCCTGACTACCCTTAAATGGTTCATGACTGGGTTCTGGCATCTTCGAACAGCAAATACACTTCTGACCTGCCTTCACCAAAACCTGGCACCAGTCTTCTCCACAGTCATCATCCTGTGGTCATGCTCTACGTTATCAAGTAGTTGGTGGGTCATAAAAGAACAAATAATATCAGAAACAATGATGTTGACCAAAAATAAGTGAATTAAAGTTTCAGTGCGTACTGCATTCTAATTCTTTGGGAACTAACATTTATAAAATGTTATGTATACGAGGCCTGTCCGGAAAGTATCCAGCCAGGCACTATGAAAAATAGAGGCATTTATTGAAGAAGATGCAAGAAACATTGTACACAGGACAATGATGCCTCGGTCCCCTTCAAAGTAAACACCTTGGGCCCTCACACAGTTCTCCCAATCGCTATCAGCTGCCCTGTTGTATTATCCTGAACCTCATCTATGGTCTGAAATCTCTGCCCTTTCAAAGGGAATTTTAGTTTGGGGAAGAGCCAGAAGTCACAGGGTGTGAAATCTGGGTTGTAGGGGGGCTGAGTCACCTGTGTGATTTGATGCTTCACCAAAAAACTACACAAGACATGATACAAGAGTGGGCATAATGTGATGAGGTTTCCAATCGATCACCAGTGGCCCATAGCTGCAGCCTTCTGAATTATCCAAATGGTTTCCGCAGAGGAATGTTCAAGCTTAATGCAAAATCTGATGCAGATTTATTGCTGTACCTCTCAGTCATTTTGAATGCAACGGCCAAACATGCTGACTCAACAGCACCTACACCCCCAACAACTAGTACAGCGAAGTCGTCACTGTTCACTTAGGCACATCCCAGTTCCCTCTCCTTAGCTGCCAGGTCACGTCAGTGTTGCACAAACCATTCTTGTTATATTAACAGTGGTTGACTTTTCCCAGATAGACTTCGTATGTCTATAAAATTCTGTTAACCATAATATCTTGTTAGTTAATATCCACCGTTCCTTGACCATATTGAATAACAGAGTTTATTCTGTCCAGTTGTGTTCATTTAAATAGAGATAATAATGCAGCTAAATAGAACCATGCCAAAAAAAGGGGGGGGGACTCCAGAAAGAGTAGAAGGAAGAAAAAGAAAGAATGCATACCAACATAACCCTGTGTTCCATGAACACTTGGTAATAGCTCTTTGCGCCATCAAAACTTCACATAGTTAAATTTTATCATGTTTATTGCTGTCCCTGATGCTTTGCATTTCTTTTGATGACGTTTTGCCTTCTTGGAATCCAAATGGTCTAATTGGGTCTTGGCAGTTGATGTTTATCTTAATTGAAACAAATTCTCTTCATCCTTTTGCTCTGAGACTCCTACTTTGAGGCTGAAAGGTCACTTTAAATGTGCTCAGCATTTGAGAAACCACATAATGAATTCAAATAAATTCATGCCTATTAAAAGGAGGCTTCTCTTTCTGGAGTTCCAGAGCTTACATAGAATAAACCATTTGGCTTTTGTCTGAATTTCTTTTAAAAGGAGCTTATTGTGCTTCATCTTTAATGCTCTCATGACAGAGAATGGGAAAATCCTAAATTTTCACTTAATTTTTTCAGAGACATGGAGTTTGCTCAGTAATTAAACTTTATTGGAATTGAACAGCTACTACAGTTATCAACAAATTTAAGGATATTCTGTCGTATTACTTTAAGATTATATTATATTGTCTATCTTTAATGTAGCAAGTCCATTTTTTAAAATGTACTCCCCCTATATGCTTGTCTACGGGTGCAAAAATACATGTACAAGAATATTCTGTGGCAGTTTTTGTAATCGGAAGACTAGAAACAGCCTACGTGTCAGTCAGTATAGGGTTGATTGAACAATTTATTCACGTGCAATGAGAGCGCACTGTTGTGTCACTCTGAGGGAGGTCTCTGCGTGCTGGTAGTGAGCTATCTCCAGGTGGTATTTGCTACTATAATTGTTATAATTTGAAAAGATGATGCTCATAATGACTGGTATCCGCTTTCACTAGTTTTCTTTACGTATCCCATAGAGTTTATATAAATGCAAACATTTAATAAATTCTAGTAATTCCCCCCCTTTTTACACAAGAAGCATGCTCTATACGTTTACTGTTCCGCAGCTTGTATTTTTTCACTTGACAGTATGTCAGAACCTAAAGATGCTTTTTGCTCCTCTTTGGAGAATCTTTAATGAGATGTAATTCACATAGCATAAAATTAACTCACTGGAATGTATACGTGTGGGTGTGTATATGTATGTGTACACACAGGGTCCGGTGGAAGTAAGGCCTGCTTGAGTGTGGTTGGTAGGGTAATAATGTGGTGCAATAATTTATAGTTTTAATTTGAACATTTTACCTAACATGTCACATGGTGCTCGAGTGTGATATTGTTGTTACAGAATTACATACTTAGGATTTTGTAATTAAAAAGGGGCATTACTTGTGCCAGACCCTGTATATGTCCCATAGACTAGATAACTGGATAAAGATATATCTATGTATACACATCCCATTGATTTTTAGCATATTCACACAGTTGTGCAACCACCATCACAATCAGTTTAGAACATTTTATCACCCTAGAGAAAACTGAGTCCCCTGTAGTTAATCACCCTCCAGTTCTCTCATCGCCTACCCCATTCTCAGCCATGACAACTCTCAGCCTTTTTTGTCTCCATAGATGTGCCTGTTGTGAATATTTCATACAAGTAGAATCACAAAATCCCTGGTCTTTCATGGCTTGCTTCTTTTACTTATTACAATAATTTTAAGATTCATCTATGCTGTAGTATGTATTAGCATTTCATTCCTCTTTAGGGATAAATAGTATTCCCTTGTAGGCTAAACCAAGTACTGTTCATTCATTCATCTGTTGATAGGCATTTGGGTTATTTCACTCTTTGGCTAATATGAGTTATGCCGCTGTGAATATTTATGTAAAAGTTTTAGTATGGGCGTATATTTATGAGTATACACTTAACAGTGGAAACGCTGGATCAGATGGTCCCCTGTCTTTAACTTTTTGGCTATTTTCCAAGTGGCTATATCCTCTCACTCTTTTTTACAACTAAAAAAGTTCCATCAAATAACTGCATAATTATTAGTTTAGTCTAGGTATCTTTTTAAATGAAAAGGTTTAAGTTTTAAATGAAAAAACTTTAAATGAAAATGTTAGGACACAACATTCCCATTCATGTAAATGTACAAGGACTCTCGACAGAAATGAATATGTTTTCACCCACAAGCATTTTTTCTGCATGTACACTTGAGACAATGGTGATAGTTGCTGGCTTTGGAGGTGGATACAGGCTTGGGAATCTGAGGTGAAAGATGGCTGAATTTGGAAGATTTTTACTAAGTGTACCAATGAATTTTTCAGTTGAAAGAATGACTCGGTGTAAAAAAAGCAGACATGTATTTTCTTGGTGTTCTTTTGACAAATGATGGGCAAGCCAGGGTCTTCTGGACCTTTGCTTTGCATAGGGCACCCTGCACTGTGGGTGGTCAGCCCTACATCCCATCTTCTTGCCATCTGCCCAGTTTGACATTATTTTTAGTTGTTAGGGCAAAATTTAATGTCAGCTCTCCTGTGTTTAAGAGCCAAGGTATCAGTTTAGAAACAGACATTGTTTAGTTCTTATGCTAGAATAATGTTTCCCAAATTTTTGTACAAACCAATCCACATAAAGCTAAAAAAGGACAAGAAAGGGACTAGGGTAGACATCTGGGTGAACCAGGGAACTGACCAACAAGAGGAGGGGGGCTGAGCTCAACATAAATGGGAGAGCGCCGCGGGGCAGGCTGGTCAGTCTGGGGCCCTCTCAGCATCCTGTACAGTCTGCCCCACGATTCCGTGTTGGCAGCTGAAAGAGGGGATCATTACTTCCTGCACAGGATCTATTATGTAGCTCTGAAACAGCTCTGTTTTGCTTTCATCTATGCTTGAAAATCAGCTGTTTTTGTGGGAGTTTTTCTATTTCTGACAAAATCGATAGTGGTTGTATGTTAAACATACCAGTGGATTCTGATTTCTGCCTTTGGTTGAATTAGGTTGCTTGATTAATGATTGAAAAGTGCCCACATTCACCTGCTTATGGATTTATTCATTCTTACATTCACTTCTGTATTCATTAAGCATTTATTCATTCAACACTGCTGTGACAGCGCTCTACCGTGGGTGAGGGGTGGTTCCTTCCACGGTGCCTGGGGGGCATGGTTTCCAGACGGTGGAAAAATACTTTATGATCCTTCATGCGGTCAAAATCCTTCAAGTTTGGTTTTTGTTTTAACAAAAAAGAACATATATTAACCAAACCTGGTTTTGCAAATTACATTATCTTAGCTCTTGGTTCACTAAGTTATTCCTTAAAATGAAAAAGATAATATTAGTAATCTATATGAATTAGCTTAAAAATACATAAAGAAAGATGTAGAAAAGTGGGTCTATAAAAATTAAATATATAGGAATAATGCAAAATAATTTGGTTTTATCAGATATGTATAAAACCAACATATCTTAGAGCTGAAACATCTTTGTCAGAGGAATAGACCCATAGATGAAGAAAATGAATAATTTTTCTCCCATCGTCGTCCACATCCTGCTGTGGGGATGAGGAATATACTGTGAATCACGGCTGTGTTTGGGGACGGAGAGGTGACGGGGTGAACAAGATGCCACCAGCACAAGTTCTAACTCCCAGCTACCTTGTCTATCAACAATCTATTCCTGGGGAATTAATTTATGGATGGTTATAACTAAGGAGTAATCTTATCTTTTTATTTTAATTAAACCTGGAGATCTCTTACAACATAAAGTTTATTCCTTTTAAATCATAATACATTTTCCCTTTGCAGGACTGTTTATTTTTAGGGGAAAAGACACCGGCCAATCACAGCATCTCTTTTCAGACATAGAGATTTTGCTGCCATGAGGCAACTAGTAATTCATTTCCCAAATGTCAACAGAGCTAACAAAGAATTTCGTGTTGTAAAACCTCCCAGTTGCCTGCTTTTCTCCCTCATCCAAAGGGGAAAAAAGGCAAGATTCTTTGACATTTTTATGTATATCGCGACTAGTGAATGCGACTGTTGACCAGTGTCTAACTGCAATTGCTAAGGCCCTGGCTGAGCCGGGACTGTGTTCTGCATATTATTATGCTGAGAGCACAGGCACCCAGTGCAGAAGGCAGAAGCCTTACCGGGGAGGGCGGGGAGAGGAAGGAGGGAGTAAAGAAGGGAGACGAAGTAAGAAACAATAAATATTACCTGGGCATTAGTTTATTTCTGGATCGCATGTTATCCGGTCCATCCTATCACTTCTCAATTTATAGTTTAGATGACATGATAATCCTATTAAGTCATTGTTTCGTCACTAGAAGTGGGGTCGGTAGGGAGGGCATCCGTGTGGGCAAACTGGTCGGGCTGAGGCTCTCAGAGGTGATGTCACCTTAGGCGCTGTTGCAGTGCTTACCGTGGAGCGAGAATGTCAGCCCAGGCTGCTGGACACAAAGGTCGATGCCCGTGGCAGCTCTGCTGTGCTTTCTCTCCGGCAACTTGCCTTATGGGTAACTGCCTCGGTACAACTTTGGAAATAAGGTATAACACAGAAGTGGCTTGCCCCCAAGTCAGCTATGAAAGATACAATGTTTCAGAGTCTGAGTGCATTCCGTTGTTGAGGACTCCTTTATATTAGGACTCCTTTCAATTTCTTGGCATAGAATCTACAAAATATTTATGGAAGGCACGTTAATCCCCATGTATTTTTATTAAAATAATTTTTATTACAGCAGCAATTCCTGTGTACCCTAGGATCTTTTAAAAAATATAGAAAAGCAAAAACACAAATGTAAATGACTCATAACATCACCACTTTCCAAAATAACCACTGTAAATTCCTAGGTATTTTATTTCAGTCATTTTCTAAGCAAATACGGGATTAATAGCAGCCATATGGATCATATACTTTTTCTTCCAGCTTTTTAAAATTTAACATTTTATCATGAGCATTTTCCCATATCATTTCATAATGTTTGAAACATTATTTATATGTATGCACAGTATTCTCTCTTAAAAAGTTTTATAATTTAAACATTTGCCTATTGCTGGACATTTAGGCTTTTTCTAATTTTTCCCTCAAATTAAAAATATCAGCATTTTGTCTTCTGTGAATTTTCTATTTGCCTATTAGCTGTTGTCTTTCTATTGAGATCGTATAGTTTTTCTTATTGATTACAGAAGTTCTTTACATATTACACATGTGAGTCTTTATTATCCCACATTGATTGTAGTTATATATTCTAGTTCTTAGTTCTCCTTTTACTTGCGTTTTATATAGTCAAATTGATTCATTTTTTCCTTTTGTAACTTTTTTCTTTGTTTTAACAATATGAGGGTTTTTTCCTATACTAAGAACAAATGAGTATTTAACTGTATTTTCTTTATTTGTAGGGTTTTTTTTACATAATTATTTAATCTGTTTGAAATTTATCTAATATAAGGAACAAGTATTTGTTATTCTCAAGTAGTTAGCATATGTTCCAGACTTTGTTAAATATCCCCTACTTTCCTTATTGCTTTATATCACATGTAAAATTTTGTATGTCATCTATCATGTCTACACTTATCAAGCGTAAAATCACATCTTAAAATAAACGTCATAATGGAAACCAGTAAAAAACAACAACAAAAACCTGTGCAGCCCATTGATAGAAGTATATTTTTTAAAAATTGTTTTATTGTTGTTCAAGTACAGTTGTCTGCATTTACCCCCTTCCACTCCCCCCCACCCCAGCCATCCCCACCTCCCTCCCCTGATTCCAGCCCCACTTGGTTTTGTCCATGAGTCTTTTATAGCTGTTCCTGAAAACCCTTCTCTCCTTTCCCCCCATTAATTCCTCCCACCTCCCCTGTGGGTACTGTCAGTTTGTTCTTTATTTCAATGTCTCTGGTTATATTTTGCTTGCTTGTTTGTTTTGTTGATTAGGTTCCACTTAAAGGTGAGATCATATGATGTTTGTCTTTCACTGCCTAGCTTATTTCACTTAACGTAATGCTCTCCAGTTCCATCCATGCTGTCGCAAAGGGTAGGAGCTCCTTCTTTCTTTCTTTTGCATAGTATTCCATTGTGTATATGCACCATAGTCTTTTGACCCATCATTTACTGATAGAAGCATACTTTATTAAAACAATTAAAATTGTTTATTTTTACATTTGTCTTTAAAACCTCTTTGTTTCTTGTGTCCATTTAGTAACCCTTGTAAAAATATTTACCCTTTCTTATCCCGAAGACTTTTTGGTTCATTACATGAAGATAAGGCAAAAAAAGAGAAATAGGAATGTAGAATGAGCCCTTTCACTAGCATAAAGCAGAGATTGGTGGGACCTCATGGTAGGTGGGTGGAGGCGATACATGAAAGCAAGAGCAGTGGACTAAGCGGACTACCCAGTGGACACTGGGGAGAGTTCCATCTGCCAGGCATCCGTGGCAGCATCGTCTACCACCTGGTAGTTGGGCAGAAAATATAGCAGTGTCCTAACAAGAGACTTGGAGAAGGAGAGTGAAATATATGCCCAGGATGTGGACAACACAACCTATTAGAGTGTGAAAAATATTTATATGTATTTTCTCATCCTCTCAAAATTTCTTTTTGTAGTGTATTTTAGAAAATAAGTAATATTTTGGTATAATACTATAAGATTATAATATAACTTATTAAAAATAACACATGTTAAGGTACTTATACTTTTTTTACTAGTAGAAATATACTCTCCCATGAGATTAGAGATCACTGGTCTAGATCATGACCTTGGGAAGGTCTGTATACCAGCTTGAGGTCCATGTGGAACAGGAACAAAGCGAGTCAAGGCCACATCTGAAGGTCATATGAATTAGAGTCTCAGGAAAGGAAGACAGGCACAAGGAATCAAGGCAGAAGAGATGGGACATATAATCAAGGTCACTGTGGCAAGGGTGGTGTGATACCATCTCCCAGGCTGATGCTGGAGGACTCTGAAATTTGCTCCAGCTTAAAATAATAATTATTTCTAGAGACTAGGGAGGAGTCAGAACAGCAGGTAAAGTTCAAGTGACAATGCTGGGGCAAGAGCAGGTTGCAGAAGCTATGGTCCAAGCCACCTGTTCAGCAAGTTCTCATTTTTCAAGCAAGTGTCTACTGTATAATCAAGGGAATCCTTGATCGATAATGCCTAAGGCCTATGACTACACTCCATTTCTATTTTAAAAAAATGTCCACCAATAAAAAATTGTACAGCAAGTTGTATCAATATCAAAAGCCACCATATTTAATCCGGTCAAACCATCCCACCCCTACCTTTCCTGAAGTGCTCATTGTTGAGGCTCTGGGAAGCTGAGCTTGCCCTTAGCCTTGAGCTAATGTGGGCACGGCCTCATTCCCTTGGCTTACTCAGTAAACACCCTCTTCTTCTGCATTAAGTGATGCTCATAAACATTGAATATACTAACGCATTACATGAAAATCAGCACTTTACTCTGTTTTCACAAAAATCATGTCCAATATTTGTACTGTTTGAGAAGATGCCCATCACAAACATTATATACCCTGAGGTGTTTATTTAGCTGTTAGTTGAGGAATTTTATACTTGTTTCTTCATTTTGACATTGTATCAATTAAGGGTAGACTTTGAGTTATATGATTGATGCATTTCAGGAAAAATAAAGTGTAAATTTATCTTTCAAATATTGAATCACAGTATTCCTACTTACTTAGAGTTGAACTTCTGAAATATGTGATCTTTATTTTCAGATTTTTAGTGAAAAGTAAATTAAAACTTCAGCTTGTGTTCTAAAGTCTTCTAATTCTAAGATAGCCAGTGATCCAAGCAAGAACCACTATAATATTTACACAATATATCATGTACAATGTATATGCATATATGCACAAGAGATCATGAGAATAGCTCTTTAAGAGAACGGTAATAAAATATAGATCCCTTACTTTGTACACTTTGAAAATTGCTTTTGCTTTACATAACCTCAAAGGAGGAATTAATACTTAAAATAATGGATAAATGAACAACATTAGTTCTTTACTTTTTTCTAGTTTAGCTACATAAATATTTTGCTATAAGAATATAAGATGTTTATACCTTCATTTTTATTCATCAATATTATTAATTGAACAGGTGCTAAATGCTAACATGCTAGGACCCTCACAATGTGTATAAATAACAAGAATAAACACATATGACATATTTTCTGTATAAAATTGAGAGGCGATCTACTCTACTACATTAGGAACCTAAGTGAAATATGTAACTCTTTACAATGTGTGCTTAAAGGGATTGTTTACTGTGTGTCTTTTAGTGTAACAGCATCTACTAATGTGATAAGCTTTGCATGACATGTGTCATTAATTAGCTCAGTTCTGATAAATCAGCTGCTTTTACAGTCACCGAGTAACTGACTAGGTTGTATGGCAAAGGCATTTATTTCCATTAGATTGTATTTCCTGTTATGATCAAATGAGGTCAAGTATATGAAATAATTTTAAAAGCTATATTATAATGGTGCATGGATATATATGTATGTGGATGTTGGTGGTTTTACAGACAAAATGTATAATACAGGCCTTATGGCTTAAGCTGAAATATTTTTTTCAAAACCTAATTGTATACTCAGCCCATAACATATGCATATGTCCACATGCATGTACACACTTAACACTGTGATAGAGTATTTACCTACATATTTGAGTGATGTAAATATTACATTTTTAGAGTTCTGAGAAAGAAATAAATAGTCTCACTTTATCTGGGTAAATATCAGCATCTGGAACTATAAAAATGACTGTGATTCCAGATTGTTAACTAATTTAATTGTGTGTTTACTTTCTATTAGTATGTTGACATGCATGTATATCTGGTCTTCCTTTCAAGGAGGAGCAGACATGTGGAATACTTCCATAAATGGTTACGCCTCTCTTCTTAAGAGCATCACTATAAAAATTATAGAACTATTAGTCATCACGTTTGAAAATATCGCATAAGGTTAACATAGTCCCCATTTATTAAGGTCAGAGTTGGTTTTGACTAGATCTGTGACATCAGCCTTCATTATTTAATAAGAATCAGAAGGTCTCATGCCTATTTCTTCTTGGGTATTTATGTCTTTTTATTAGGATAATGAGTACAGAGTTAACATTATTCTGTGTATTTTTTGTTTTGAAATATCTAGAAGGTCAAGCTCATTTTTATTTTATAACCTAATCACACACGGAGTCTACAGAGAAGCATAACAGAGGTTGAAACATGTTTGTGGCCATTGGCTTTAAAGAAACCTCTGCGAGGTCAGCCTCACGATTTAAAAAGGATAGAAGACGGGCAGCTTTCTGAATAGATGCCTGGTGTAGTTCAAATGAAGCTGACTCTGTAGAAGAGGAATGGTTTCGTCATTGGCCGGTGAGCATTGGCACCTGAATGGAATTCACCAGGGACAGTAAAGAATTTTCAAAGACTTAATTGTTGTTTAAGCATATACTAGTTATTCTTCCAGCCTTAAAGATATCTAAAATATAGATACCTTTATATATTTTTATAGTTTTACATCTATATAAAATATCTTCAGCTATTTTAAGGCTGTGTGTATACATATATGTCTCATCGCATAATCATATACACTTGTTTGACTACATTCCTTTATTTTTTGAAATGCTTTCAAAAGGCCTGAAATGATCATACTTACATGGCATCTGGGGGAGGGGATCAGGAGGACTTGCAGTTAGTATTTACCATGTGCCTAGCATTGCGCTCTCCACTTTACTCCCATTTTCTCACCCAGCCTGTGTGTCGTAAGCCTGTGTGTCGTAAGACTGTCTACATTCACAGGTGACAAAACCAAGAAGCAGAGAGGCTAAGACAACTGCCCAAGGGCACAAAGCTATTAGGCAGAGCCAGGATTTGAAGCCAAGTCTCAAAGTTCCAAAACATACATATATAGGCAAACACAATTGAAAAGAAAGTTTTAATGAGGACAGGTTTGACAACTACAGGAAAGTAGAAGTTTTGGTTTGTTAAGATTTTTCAAAAGCTCAGAGGGTTTAATCGCCAATTTTATTTTCCTCTTAAAGAAATGTTTTCTCCCATTGCTGGCACATACAGTTACAAAAATAAAGTTGAGGTAAACAGATAACAGTTTCCTGGCTGCCTCCATGTCTCTGAGCCTGACACGGATTCCAGAAGGAAAAATATGCTGCAAGGAGGCTTCTGTGATATTGCTTATTTAGGGATCCTTTGCCCACTTATTTACAATATCCAGTTACAGCCACATTACTTTCCTTTTTGGGCAAAAGCACACATTCGCTTGACCATTATTTTGGCAGAAGCCAGCATTGCCTGCCACTTGCAATATAGCCTTCTGCACTCAAGCTCATAATTGTGGCATTGGAGTTTGCAGGTCCCCTGACAGCATAATTGTCGCCGACGTTGGTGTTGGCGGAACGCGGGTGAGGCGGGCATCAGAGGCCTCCTGGTTAGCGAGGACGGTGATGCAGACATGCCGCGTTCTGCATCTTCCGTGTATTTCCCAAAGTACCTCCTCATCGAATTATTTCATAATAGCATCTGTTCTTCTAAATACGAAATAAACACATGCTCACTGTGGAAAAACTGGGAACTATAAGAAATACACGTTATAAAATATAAATAACCTGTAATCACAGCATCCAAGATAGCCATGTTAAAACATGTTGGTTTATTTCCTGCATAACTTTTTAAAGCATACACACACACACACACATAATATATGTGTACATACATAGAAAATGGACAAAATTGGGTCACAGGGATTGAACATTTGAAATATGTTCGTCACCATATATATCCTATTGCCATGTGCCTGATGACTGTCAAGACTGTGTATGTCATTTTTTAAAGTTCTGAATTTACCAGCACTTTTGATAAGCCATTCCCCATATATTTTAGTATTCTAGTAAAACCTGATGTGGTAATGGTGGCATAGCATCCGGTTTACATATAACAAAATGATTTATTTAGCTATTCTTTTGATTTGGGGGAGCAGTTAAGCTTTCTCCTATTATAAGTAATAGTTTATTGAACATCTTTGTAATAGAAATCTTAATCTGTATCTGTGATTAATTACCTAGGCAAAATTCTTGAAAAAGCTACTAGCAGGTCAAAGAGTTTAAATATTTATAAATCTCTCAGTACATACTGTATAGTCAGATATTTATTAAACATTTTAACCCTACTTAAAGAAAATTGCTCTTTAAAGAAATATTATAGTTAATCTCTTTTTAAGTATATTTTATTGATTATGCTATTAGTTGTCCCATTTTTTTCTCCCCTTCATTCCCCTCCATCCTGCACCTCCCTCTCTCCAGTATTCCCTCCCCTTAGTTCATGTCCACGGGTCATACATATAAGTTCTTTGGCTTCTCCATTTCCTATACTATTCTTAACCTCCCCTAGTCTATTTTATACCTACCATTTATGCTTCTTATTCTCTGTACCTTTTCCCCCATTCTTCCCCCTTCCCCTCCCCACTGATAACCCTCCATGTGATCTCCATTTCTGTGATTCTGTTCCTGTTCTAGTTGTTTGCTTAGTTTGTTTTTGTTTCTTTTTAGGTTCAGTTGTTGATAGTTGTGAGTTTGTCACCCTTTTACTGTCCATCTTTTTTAACTTCTTTTCCTTTGATTAGTCCCTTTAACATTTTGTATAATAAGAGCTTGGTGACGATTAACTCCTTTAACTTGACCTTATGTGGAAAGCACTTTATCTGCCTTTCCATTCTAAATGATAGCTTTGCTGGATAGAGTAATCTTGAATATAGGTCCTTGCCTTTCATGACTTTGAATGCTTCTGTCCAGCCCCTTCTTGACTGCAAGGTTTATTTTGAGAAATTAGCTGATAGTCTCATGGGAACTCCTTTGTAGGTAATGCTATCCTTTTCTCTTGCTGCTTTTAAGA
This sequence comes from Micronycteris hirsuta, assembly GCA_004026765.1. Classification (NCBI taxonomy): domain Eukaryota; kingdom Metazoa; phylum Chordata; class Mammalia; order Chiroptera; family Phyllostomidae; genus Micronycteris; species Micronycteris hirsuta. The sequence continues at coordinate 118,578 of PVJI01002851.1, forward strand.
TTCTCTCCCTCTCTCTAATCTTGGGTAATGTAAGTATGATGTGCCTTGGTGTGTTCTCCTTGGCTCCAACTTCTTTGGGATTCTCTGACTTTCCTGAACATGCATATCTATTTCCTTCACCAAATTGGGGAAGTTTCCTTAATTATTTTTTCAAATAAGTTTTCAATTTCTTGCTCTTCCTCTTCTCCTTCTGGCTCCCCAATGATTTGGAGGTTGGAACATTTAAAGTTGTCCCAGAGGTTCCTCATTTTTTTGTGTTCTTGTTTCTTCATTCCGTTCTAGTTGAATGTTTATTTCTTCCTTCTGCTCCAAATTGTTGATTCGAATCCTGGTTTCCTTCCCTTCACCGTTGGTTCCTTGTACATTTTCCTTTATTTCACTTTGCGTAGCTGTTGCTTTTTCTTCTATTTTGCAACCATACTCAACCATTCCTGAGAGCATCCTGATTACCAGTGTTTTGAAATGTGCATCTGATAGGTTGGCTATCTCTTCATCACTTAGTTCTAGTTTTGATGTTTTGATCTGTTCTTTTATTTGGGCCATATTTCTTTATCTCTGTGCACCTGTTACATTGTAAGGGATAGAGTCTTAGGTATTGGGCCAGGGTGGAGCAAACCTCTTTGCTGCATTGTGGCACTGTATGTGGGGGAGGTGTCCAAGAGGGAGCAATGCCACTTGCTCGGCTCTCAGCCAGCTTTCAGTCACTTCTTCTGCTACCCACAAGGAAGTTGGGCCTTTCTGGTGCTGATTCCAGGGTGGGTATATTTGTGTATATTCTACCCCTGTGGGTCTCTCCAATGAACTCTTCTGTGAGCCTGGGAGTTTCTCCCACTGCCTTGACCCCCAGGAGTTTTTACAGCCAGAGGTTTTGAGGTTTTATTTCCCCACGCTGGAACCCTGGGTCGCATGGTCTGTCTTGTTCCCCAGTTGTTCCTCCTGGCTATCTGCATGTGAATGTGGGACTGCCCTGTCAGCCAGCTTCCACCTTGCCCACCTGGTCCTGCCTTGCTGAGCATACCCTCCACCCCAGCTGCCTGTCTCTGCCCATCCTACCAATATGGATGAATGTTTCTTCTTTAACTCCTTGGTTGTTGGCCTTCTATACAATTCTGTTTTCTGGCAGTTCCGATTTTTTTTTTGTTTTTAAATTGGTTGTTGTCCTTCTTTTGGTCGTGCAAGGAATCAAAGCATATTGACCTAAGCCTCCATCTTGGCCAGAAATTAATCTCTATTTTTTAAAAAATCTAAAGTTTGTGATTAATATTTAATAAAATCTGAATTTTCATAATATTTCATGCTCAGACACTGTTGTTTTACATGTAGAAAATTTAGGCCCACGGTCTATAGAAAAGACAGAGTAAGACAAAAATCTATCTTTCAAACCTGGCCAAAAGCAGTTACATTTACATTATCAATTGAGTAGAGAAACAATTTGGGTTTTCTGTTGAAATGACTTTAATTGTTGAGCCAATTTTTGATGGGGAAATATTTCCATGTTTCTTTTCAATGTGGCAATGTATTTCAACTCTTATAAGTCGGATCTCTGCACTAAAAACAAGAATCGCTTTGTTAAATCTGGTTCATGTGGCAATAGCATGCTATGAGATTCATGTGGCACAGCGAATGGTTCTCAGACTATGGCGGACACAAAAATGCTGAGTGTTTTTAAAATGCAGAGTCCCGGGCTTCATCCTCACAACTGATTCAGTGGCTCTGAGGAAGACCTAGAACTATTTGTTTACAAGCACGCTGGTCGGGAGTACTGGTATGATGATGAAGGATGACCTTATTGCTTTGACACTAGCTCTCCATCTGTCTGTAACTCATTTAACTTCTCTCTGCCTTTGGTTCCTTATCTATGAAGAGGAGATGGAAATGCTAGTATCCTCCACCTGGGGTTGTTATGAGGATTAAATAAAACCCTCTAAAGAACTAGCACCATCTCTAACATATTGTAAACATTTGATAAATGCTAATTCTTGCTTCCGTTGTTGTCATTGGCATCATGCCTATGTCATTATCCCTGCATTGGCATTTAAATGTGTAATTTTAAATGACTGGCATTATTGGTGGATTATCGATTGTGGTTTGGCCTGTAGTCCGTTCTGACATGGCTAAATTCTGTGTACTTAGATACGTCCCTCTCTGTCTTGTCCCCACCCATGCATAACACTGGAGTTGAAATTAAATTCAGATCAAAAGCAGTAGGAGCTACCCAAAGAGTTTGGTAAAAACAGTTGAAAAAGTGTCAGTGAATCTTGTTGAAAATAAAATAGTGATTCTGCTACCCATCTGCTCAGAGACCCCATTAGGAAGTGTGGGTTCTCCAGGCCACTGCTAAGCTAAAATCTGAGTCTTGTATCAGTCATAGCACGTGTTTGCGCAGTTGATTCCACTTCACCTGGTTTAGCCATGTGTAACAGAGATTTCTTTACGTGGATAATAATAAATAGTCATTAAGTTCCTATACATGGTTTCAGAACTGTGCTAGGTTCTTGGGATACAGAAATGAATATATTAAAGTAATTTAACTCAGCCATTTTCTACAGTAATCTTTCTGAACAAAATAATGTGGTACAGAACCTTCAGGCACTATTCAATTTGTGGCTACTTCCAACTAAAGAAACTGTTGGCTGCTAGATATTTCAATCATTTCAAAATGTACTAATTTGGCTAAAGAATCTACTTAAGACTAAAATAGTGTACCTTAAAGCACAAGTCAAATGCCTTCAGAGAAAATATTATTAAACCAGCAAACTCTGTATAATCCCCAAAGTAAAGCCCTCTCAAAGGCCTATTTATTTCAAGTCATATTTAGTTAAATTGTACATCTCTGACGTTCCTCCGAGTGTCTGTGAAATTGCACCTAGAGCTGTGACTTTGTCAAGCCAAGTTACCCTTCCTCCTGAGCCAAGGAAAGAAATGGCATTTATTGAAATTATTGTATGTCAGTCCTTAAACTAGGCACTTACATATTCTTTCATTAAAACCTTCTAACACCCGGCTGGTGTAGCTCAGTGGATTGAGCGCGGGCTGGGAACCAGAGGGTCCCGGTTCGATTCCCAGTCGGGGCACATGTCTGGGTTGCGGGCCAGGTCCCCAGTGAGGGCCATGTGAGAGGCAACCATACATTGCTCTTTCTCCCTCCCTTCTCCTCTCTCTGAAAATAAATAAATAAAAAAAATCTTTAAAAAAAAAAAAACCTTCTAACAGCCCTTTCTTACACCTAAAACCTTGTAAAGAATATGTCAGGGGCAGATAGCCTTAATAGGCTCGGGCAAGGAGCTGTTTTGCCCAGTGCAGAAAGCAGCCATTGCTGCCAAGTCCTGGTGGCTGGTACAGGCTGGTGCTCCTGAGAAAGACAGGGGATGTGACTAGACCCATTGTCCTGCTTGCTAGGGCCAGGCAGGGAGCAGGCTGGGGTGTTTAAAGCCCTTGCCTGCATAGTTACTTTACTGTAATAGGACCTTTTCGCTTTTATGATAAGTGGATTATCCTTAATTGTTTGAACTTTGTCCCTATTTCAGAGCACAGATTCTTAACCTGGAGTCCACAAACAGGCTTTAAGGATTTGTATCCCCCTTAAAATTAATAACAATGAAAATTTACAAAGACTTAGTGCCCCACACTTCACATGCTTTATCTCATTTAAATCTTATCATGGCCCTAGAAGTAGGTACTGTTTTCACTTCTATTTTTAAGATGAGGAAAATAAAATTTAAAGAGGTTAAATAACTTGCAGAAAATCTAATATTATACAGCAGCATAATAAAAGTCTTAACCTAGGCTATCTGTCGCTAAAATCCTTAAGCTCAACCACTAGACCATACTGAACTTTCTAGAATTATAACCAAATGTGTGTGTGTTATGTTTATGATTTTTCCCCCAAAGGCTTACATTTCTGAAGATTTGCAAGTCATTTGATTTTAAAAGAATCTCTGATCTTCAAAATTTGAAACCCTCTGCTACAGGATGACTATATGTATGTATGGGCTCATATTAGAATGAACTGAGCAGAAAACATCCTGCATCACTTTGGGGAGCCTGACCCTGTGCTATCAGCTGGACCACTTGGTTAGTGCACCAGGAAGGTCTGCAGGTCTTGTGCTGAGAGACCAGTGCTTCACGGACATGTGCCATTCATCACCAATTCCTTTTGACCACATCTTTCTTTAGGGCACAGTACTGGGTTGATATTAGCTTTCCAAATAAAACTTATGCCAGTCATCACATATTCAGAGAACTAGAAAAGCTGAAGGAAAATAAAAAGTAGGCGAGCTCAGGGGCAAAAAAGTTCATAAATTTAAAACAATGCATTCAGCTTTATCATACCTTGCTAAAACTGATGTGTTACCCTAGGCATGGATTGGAATATGCTATTCAAAATAACGAACTAGTTTATAGGAGTGAAATTACTTTTGGAGGGGAGCCAGGATCAAAGTCACATTCTCCTTTGCTCTAACAAAGGCACAGCCATGTAAAAGAAGTCTTGGAGTCAAAGTAACAATAGAATTTTGTTCTGATAGGAACTATAAATATACCACCACCTTCACTAAAATCTAGCTGGACTGTCTGAACTGAGGAAGTTGTGTGTTGGCCATTAGTTTCAGTAACTGGAAGGGTTGCAATGCTAATTTCATTAGTGTTTCACTGGCCTCAAGATGCATGCAGTGAGCCCATCTTATTAAAAAGGCAAAGAAATATATAGGAAACTCCAGAGTATTTAAAGGGAATAAAAAAGAATTGACATTAACTGAATATATATACATAGGGTCTGGCACAAATAATGCCCCTTTTTTATTACAAAACCTTTCCTTACAAATTCATCAGCATGTAATTCTATAACATGATATCACACTCAAGCACACCATATGACATTTTAGGCAAAATGTTCAAATTAAAACTATAAATTTTTACACCCATATCATTACCCTACCAACCACACTCAAGCAGGCGTTACTTCTGCTGGACCCTGTATATATTTATATGGATATAAATATATATAATCATACCACTTTTAAAATACTGTCTCAGGTGCTTTATCATTCATTAGTCTAGTTTGGTTTTTTAAAGTTGAGCACTTCATAATCCCTTTTCAATAAATGTGGAATCTCAGGCTCAGAGTGCCTAAGTAGCTTTGCTTAAGGTCCCAGAGCTGACAAGGAAGAAAGGGTATTCAAATCAGATTTAATTCCAAAGCCCATGTAGTTTCTGCTAGGATTTGATACTTGGGGGAGCTAAATAGCATTTGGGGACCTAGTCTTGATGAGCTGCACTGATAATTTAATAAAGGACCACTGGATCCTACAGAAGCAATGAAGCATCACAGATAAAAACACAAACTTCAGGCAAGTTACTTCACTTCTCTAAGTAAGGTTTCTTTATCCAACATAGTAATAATGGTACTAAGAATGGTGCACCCTCTTCTGTTATTATTTATTGTTATTATTGCATTACCCTTGGGAAAAAGGCCATAGAACAGGGACAGTAGGGTCTTTGTGGACAGTGAATCACTCACCTAGGACTGTGTGGGAGGTCTCACCTTTGGAAGTTGCTAGCATATCAGCTCTAATTCTGTTGGGGAATGTGGTGGGGGAGAGCAGGGCTGAGTAATCAGTGTCAGCAAAGCTATGAAAGATGTTCAAGACCACATTTTCTCTCAGGGACATCAGCCAAAGCTTGAAGCATCAAGGGGAAGACACAGGTCCCTCAACACACAGCAGTCACCACACTGACATACAGACCGCATGAGGAAGATTAAAACGCTGGGCCCCAAAATTACTTGCTATTTTACTTTACCAAACAGTATTTCAACAAAGAGATGGGGAAAACCCTCCTTTTGCGGTTCCTCTCCCTTGTTTGCCATTGCTTAAGCGGCATTTATTTTGGTAACAGTAATACCTGGCCTTCCCAAAGCAACTTAATCTCTACCATTCCAAAAATAATCTCTCTGAGGTAATCCCAACATCAGTAGAAGCCACAAAACATTAACTCTATGCAATAAATAACTCAGGTTTCTAGCTATTCCCAAGGACACTGATCTCACATTACATACCACTTACAGTCAAAAACATCTTTGCTCTAACTTCACGCCTACGTGCTCTTACCTATATTTAAGACTGGACAATAAGGGAGATTGTTACATTTTGCTTGATATGCATTTGGCATTACAGGTAGCATACAGTTTTGTTTTTACAATTTTTTGTTATTATGGCAATTTATTTTATTTTTTTAAATATTTTTTATTGTTCAAGTACAATTGTCTCTATTTCCCCCCCATCGCAGCCATCCTCACCTCCCACCCTCAATTCTCCCCCCCCCGTTGTCTTTGTCCATGTGTCCTTTATCGTTGTTCCTGAAGACCCTTCCCCTCTTTCCCCCGCATAATCCCCTCCCTCCTCCCATCTGTTTGCTGTCAGTTTGTTCTTTATTTCAGTGTCTCTGGTTATATTTTGCTTGCTTGTTTGTTTTATTGATTAGGTTCCCTTTATAGGTGAGATCATATGGTATTTGTCTTTCACTACCTGGCTTTTTTCACTTAACATAATGCTCTCCAGCTCCATCCATGCTGTCGCAAAGGGTAGGAGCTCCTTCTTTCTCTCTGCTGCATAGTATTTCATCATGTAAATGTACCACCATTTTTTGATCCACTCATTTACTGATGGGCACTTAGATTGCTTCCAGCACTTGGCTATTGTAAATTGTGCTGCTATGAACATTGGTGTGCACAGGTTCTTTTGAATTGGTGTTTCAGGATTCCTAGGGTATAATCCCAGCAGTGGAATTGCCTGGTCAAAAGGAAGTTCCATTTTACAATTTTGAAATGTGTATGAAATTTCTCATGTAAAATAGAGCCTTTAATGTAATATTCAATAGGAATAACTGATTCAAAGGGACAATTTCTAAAGTATGGCCACCTTTTTCTCCTTTCAGTTTTTTCTGTTCAGTGGTGGGGCTAGAACAGCAAGAGTTGGATTTTATTTCAGATGAAGTAAAAAAAGTAATAACCTACTGTTTCAAAAGTAGTAACCTGAGCTGCTCACCAAAATTTATCTGACTTTTTTATTCCTTTTATAAATACATAAGAATAAAATGCACACTCTCACATTCTCTTTACATAGATATGTTCTCACCTATTGTCCAATTGCTTATCTAATTACTATTATCTATTAATCCAAATGGAAATGACAAGATTACAGTGTTACTTTGGGTTCATATTTTATAAGAGTTATCAACATTTGGTTAAGAAGCGCAATGGGCAAATATTCTCTCCTTGTGCTCAGCACTCCCCTTATTAGCTAAGGGCCTCCGTGACACAAGAAATTCCCAGTGCTTACATAGTGCTGGTCACATGCCAGACTCCGTGCTAGATACTGTTTTCTCCATTACATGGAAAAGGAAGCTGAGGCATGGAGAGTTGAATAACTTGGCCAAGTTCACTTGGTGAATAACAGGGAAGAGTCAGGTTTTAAACATGTGTTCTTAACCATGACTAGAGTGCCTCTTAATATTTTTCCTTGAAAATGAGAGGTGGTAAAATTCTTAGGAAGGAAGGTGCCCTCCACAGGCATATGCACGGAACTCAGGCACAATTAATAATACAATGATTGCCTCTCACCAAAGTAACGGAGCCAGCATATAATGAGTCCTTGCTCTGTGTACACACTGGAGAAAGTACATTATAAATTTAACACTATGGAGTTCACACATACACACTCACCTTTATGAGGGCACTATTATTTCTTCACGTGATAGTTGACGAAACAGAAGCTTAGACAGAGTTGCCCAACATTGTCCAATTGGCAAGTGGCAGATTCAGGATGTAAACGTGGGCTGCTCTGTCACCACAGACCATTATTTTCCCACAGCACCATGCTGCCTCCTCTCAACACTCATTTGTTTACATAATCATTTAATTTTCATTTATTGAGTGTTTGCTATCTGCTAATGCCTTGTTAGGCAGTATAGGGAAAGCATAAGGTTTGAAGTCAAAGGATCTAAAACTTCAAACTCTTTGAGTTGCAGTTTTATCATCCATAAAATAAGGGGTGACAATAAAATGTATTTCATGGAATTGTTATTGGGGGTAAATAAAATAATGGCTGTAAAAGCATTTGTTAAATGGTAAAGCCCTGGTAAATGTTATTTTTATTATGACGATTGAAGTCAATGAGTGCTATGTAGCCTCCCGATCTCCAATAGCTAGGGAGGGGCAATTAATAAGGGGAGCTACATTTCTAAAGCCATTGGCAAGGTACCGCTTTATTGAGGACATGAATAAAGTTATTTAGAATTACAGGAGAAAGAACTGGAAGCATATTAGACATCGGTCAGCACATGTGACCTTTGAAGAATAAGATTTCATGGTCAGAAACAGGTGAGGCTCAGGTGAACTGTCATCTCCTGAAAACGCACTCCCCACTATGAGACTAGCATGAGCAAAGGCATGTTTGGAGGGAGCAGAGATGAGCTTGGAAGGGAGTTGAGACCAGATTTTAAAGTAACGTAAATGCCATGATAAATAATTTTAACTTGCTTCTGTAGGCAAGAGTACCGTATTTTTCAGACTATAAGACACACTTTTCCCTCCAAATTTGGGAGAAAAATGGGGGTGTGTCTTATAGTCCAAAAGTAGCTTACCTGACTATTTACATTTACATTGGTGAAATATTATGTTATTTATGTTATTAAATATTTTAGCACATTTTTTGCTTCAAATTTTTTTCCCCTATTTTCCTCCTCTAAAACCTGGTGTTTCTTATAGTCTGAAAAATACGGTAGTTATTCAAGGAAGTGACATAACCAAGCTATCTCCATCCCACTTCTTTCCCTCATTCCTTTCCTTGCCTTCTACCCTTCTTCTCTTCCTTCTTTCCATTCAACTACACACAAAATCCCACCAGCAGTGTAGATAGAGTGCAGTGCAGTAGGACTCCGGGGCAGGGCACACCTAGGAGGCTGCGTGGCAGTTCCAATGAGAACAGCTTTGGCTCTGAATGCTGTTCCTCTATAGCTCTTGGGCTACAGGAACATGAGCTGAGTTCAGTGTTGCGCAGCCAGAATCAGGAATGTTAAAGCTGGAAGGGGCTTTAGGGATCAGCAAATCTAGTGTTCCCAACCTGACAACACATGGAAGCACCTGGACAGCTTTTCTAAAAACACAGATTCCTGGTTCCCATCCCAGATCTACTGACTCAGGGTATCCAAAGGGGGGCCCGAGAATCTGTATTTTTAAGGCTTTTTCAAGTAGTGTGCAGACCAGTAATTGAGAATGACTTATAGTCAATCTCTTCATTTTACTGATAAAGTTACTAAGTCACAGAAGATTCAAGAGGTTTGCCAAAGTCAAAACTAGTTGGTAGCAGAGTTGAACGCAAACTCTAGGCTCCCAATTCCCAACCCAGTACACTATCTCAGGGTGGATTCTTATCTTTCAGTTATAAAAGTAGACTTTCCTTTTTTCTCAGATACTCCTTAGAATATGAAATAAGAACCCCTTTGTCTTGCAGAACTCGTCTGTAATGTATTTAAATACGTTTACAATGGAGAGGTTGTTTGCTCTGTCTCCCCTCAAGTATTATTAAACATTGACCAAACACTTACACAGCATCGCAGTGTGGTTGGAGTGATCAACAAGGTTACCAAAGCGGAGGACCCTTACTATAATCCCTTTAAAGTTTTTGTCACACTATTGTGCAGAGACAAGTAAACACATTTATTCATTTCAGCAAAATGTCATGTTTTACGCAAAGATTTTGAACATGTGCTCAAGGCAGCTGGATAATATCTCTGAGTTCTGATAGGGGATATTAAAACAAAAATGTGTCTTTGGTTTAAGCTTTATTAAATTAAAACAAATCCAATTGTTCCATCTCCCATTTAAATCTTCAGTTCAAAGATCGGGAAGTTTGGGTTTGACTCACTTACATCAATGAGACTCTAGGTCAACACTGCCCTCCTTCGTTAGCTTCAGCTTCCTCTTTGGCAAATGTGGATAAGAATCCACTCCATCCCTACCCCCCACTGCCTGCTAGCTCAGGGTCTCTAGTGAATTCCAGTGAACAATAGCTATGAATGGGCTTCAGAAACAATGTAGGGCTATGTGAGAGGCAGCGGAGGAAAGGCTTTGGGGAAGATTAGTTTTTGTTTCCAGAGGATAGGTCACCATAGTCCAACTCATCATTAGAGGCCCAGATGTTGCTCATGGACACAGCCAATTGCCAAAGAACCCAAGGCGCCCTGAGAGATTATTTCCATGTGGCCTGAGGGGCCAAGTCCGTTAGTGGGATTAGTGGCAAACATGGTATTCAAACTCATAATTACATTGCAAGTTTAAAGGACAGCTGTGTACAGAGAAGCCAAGAGCAGAATAAGCATAGATGTGGTTTGGATTTTTTTTTTCCTCTTGTCAAATTTATTTTCTAGTTCTTAACTTTGCAGGAAAAGAAAGAGAAGGGTGAAGTCATGTTTTATGATTTTTTAAAGTTCTAAATATTAAAAAAAAAAAAAAACAAAAAAGGATCCTACATTGAGTGAATGCTTAGGAAAAACTCTGATTTGGATTTCATGAAGTATAGCCAATCTTGCCCTTTTCAAAATTTGGTCAAAATTAAATTTTAAAGGTCAGCAAAGTATGAAGTCATGTTAGGGGTTTTTCCTTCCAAACTAAGCTTTTAACACTGACATCTATTCTTTTTTGGATTTTTGGAGTAAAGTATGAAAAAGAGTAGAGTTTATTTTATAAGATGTATTTTCTGTAAAAGTAAATACATTTCAAATTAAATGATCTCCCAGTGGTACTCGTTTTATATAGGCAGGTTGGAGATGGAGGTCCTATTTACATACCATAGTGGTACAGTGTCATACTAAATATTTTACAGGCCAGAAATCCAAACAGTTGTAGTTTCTATTAGGAAATGCTATGCCTGAGTATTTCTGGTATGACTGTCCAGAGCCAGTTAGGGAACTCTTTGCTGGGTTGAAAGGCTGACCCATTATGGATGGCCTTGTTTACACTGTACTCAGGGCTCATACCATTTTGGACTCCTCATTAAAAAAGCATAAGTCATTTTTAAAAAGAAATTTAAATCGTAAATAATCCAAAACTAGGAGCCAAGATTATACAGAATAAGTTCTACAAAAGGAAAAAAGAAAGACAGATACACACAATTGAATTATCAGAATTTATCTAGGAAATAGGTAAGTTGGCACAAACGGGTGATTATGTCCAAACATTTGAGATATGTCGTTGCGTAAAAATGAGAGGAATTTCAATGGCTAAACTTTGACAACACAGTTAATGTCTAAGCAAAGGAGGTCAGCAATGACATCGCTTTGCAACTCAAGATGATGGGAAGTCAAACTTATTTAGAAAACGATCATGCATTTTTCTCAGCTATGAGTTTGATGAGTCAATAGGATTGATAAACAGTCTCACCATGAATTTGGTGTCCTGAGGGGAAATAAATCCCATTTGAACTTAGAAGTAGAAGCTCAATACAGTTGCTACAGTCTGCTTGTCTTTTCAATGAACTCCGTTCCCTCGCAGCGGTGTCTGGCAGTAGCAGGTGGTCGAGGACCATCTGTGGAACGGATACACTTGTTTCTGTGACCTACGCCATCATCTCTGGGCTATACTGATCATTTGAGTTTTACCTCTAAGGTGACAGCAAAATGCTTCTCTTAGCAGAAATACATTGAAGCTCAGTGAAGGGCAGCACAAATTGAATGCTACTCCAGTACTTCAGAAGCTATAGCCAAGATAATGCCCAGATAACTTCCTTTGCTTCCTCGAGAGAAACACACCTGGCACTAGAAGTGCATTTAATCTCTGAGTGAAGAACCGGAAGGGCCTTCGGCATTCCCAGTCTGAAGAACCAACTCAGCCCTATTCCCATTGCAAATAAGCTACAAGAAAAGGTGAAGAGTGGCTTTATTCTAAATTTGGGGAAACTATGAAATATTTCTAGATTTTCCCATAGCCTCTGGTCCCTACTCCTAGAAATGTGCACCTTTGCGTGGTCTGGAGCCCCATTCTAACTAAGGCAAGCCTAGTTTGATCTGCCACTTCTGAGACCTCTTGTCTCAAATGGAGCGTGGATCCAGATCCTGAGGGAAGGAGACTCCGAGTCCCGTATCTCCTCTATGATCCAGACATAAATCCGTGCATTAGCTTCATGCTTGAGCTGCTCTTCCAGAAAATGGATGAGTTGGCACAAACGGATAATTGTATCCAAATATTTGAGATATATCATTGCATAAAAATGAAAGGAATTTTAATGGCTAAAATGTGTAAACACAGTTAATGTCTAAGCAAAGGAGGTCAGCAATGACATTGCTTTGCAAGTGGAGATGCTTTGAGAGGAGGTCATGCCCAGGCTGATCCCCAGAAAAAGCATTTACGGCTCTCCTGGCCATCAGCGAGGCAGCGCAGAGCGGACTGGCTGTCACTCCTCACACACAGCTGTGAAATGATTATAAACTTACCCTCTAACACTTCTTCAGCACTTGGGTGGTAAGAAATATTTTAATGAAAATAGGTATAAGCAAAGAAAATGGTGGGGTTTGGGGTGGTGGAAGCTAAACCCAGTGTGAAAATGGTAGAATTGAAGAAATAATAAGTTTCACTTGGGCATTTTTGGGCACTTTTTATTTAGTCCAGAGACAGATTGAATGTGAAATGTTTGATAGTTTAATACACTTTCAGTAGTGCCAATTTAGTTTGGTATAATGTAGTGCCTTAAGTGTTTATGTATTAACAAACCTCCAAAATTAAGTGTCTTAAAAAAATATGTTCACTTTTCATTGAGTAATTGTGTGGGGTGGTGCATGGGAGGACAAGGAGGGTCTCCTAGTTACCCTCATTAAGGGACCCCGTCTCGTGTTCCCGCCATCCTTCCTGGCGGCGGCACCTTTGGCATCAGCTGGCGGAAGGAGAGGAGCACAGAGACAAGCATGCGGGAGGAGTTACCAGCCAGTCCTGGAAGCGGCATGCAGTATTTCTGCTCACAGTCAGCGACACGGTCAAATCCAATTGCAAGGGAAGTGTAGCAAAGGAGATTTCTTACATGCCCAGGAACCAGTAGAGAATCAAATTTGGCAGACAGCAAACAGAACTTGCCATGTTTATGGTCCTGATTATTAAATTCTATGCTTTTCCAAGATCGTTTGTCTTTAGTAAGGATAGTATACAAAGCCATTTCAAGGAAACATGAAAAATTTCTTTACTCTTCAATGTCAATGTTGAAAAAGACCCCACAGCCTCTTTGGCAGCCTGTCCCAATGTCTTAAAACCTCAGAAGGATAATTCATAAGCATATATATTTCACCCAATATGAGAACTCACAAGCATTGTTTGTCTTGCTGGTGTTGAGTTGTATAAGTTCTTAATGTATCTTAGAAATTAATCCCTTATCAGATGTTTCATTGGCAAATATGTTCTCCCATTCAGTGGGTTCCCTTTTCATTTTGTTGATGGTTTCATTTGCTGTGCAAAAGCTTTTTAACTTGATGTCGTCCCATTTATTTTTTTCCTCTGTTTTTCTTGCCCAAGGAGATAAATTGGCAAAAATATTGCTACAAGAAATGTCTGAGATTTTACTGCCTATATTTTCTTCTAGGATTTTTATGGTTTTGAAACTTAATTTTTTTATCCATTTTGAATTTATTCTTGTGTATGGTGTAAGTCGGTGGTCTAGTTTCTTTTCTTTTCTCTTTTTTTTTTTTGCATGTACCTGTCTAATTTTCCCAACGACATTTATTGAAGAGATTGTCTTTACTGTATGCTCTTGCATCCTTTGTCAAATATTAATTGACCATAAATGCATGGGTTTATTTCTGGGCCCTCTGTTCTGTTCCATTGATCTGTATGCCTGTTCTTATGCCAATATCGGGCTGTTTGTTCTTTTTCTTTTTTTTTTTTTTAAGATTTCTTCTTTATTTATTTTTAGAGGGAGGAGAAAGGAGGGAAAAAGAAAGGGAAAAAAGCATCAATGTAAGAGAGAAACATTGATCAATTGCCTCTTGTACGCGCCCTGACTGGGGACCGAACCCACAACCCAGGCATGTGCCCTGACTGGGAACTGAACTAGTGTGGTGACCTTTGGCTTCTGGGCATGACACCTAACCAATTGAGCCACACCAGTCAGGGCCTGGCAGTTTAATCTAATAATTTTTATTCACTCAAGCCATTTGGGAATTAATTCTTAATAAGTCTGAATACATGAATAGCTAGGGATGAGACTGAGAACTACATTTTAAAAACCCACCCCTCAAAAAGAAAACCATAATCTTTGTGGAGGTGGAAGGTCAGGTGTGGTCTGACCTTCCTTCTTAAGACCTTCCTGTGAATCTAATATCCTACCTGGTGGAATCACTCCCTGCTTCCCTAGGACGAGTTGATAATCACTGTTCTGGAGTAATAAATGTGTACAAATAGCAAGAAAATTTTTGAAAAATATGAGTAAGCTTTGAAAACTAGGGCTATAAAAAAAGAGAGCGAGAAGGAAAGAATGAAGAAAAATTGCCCTCTATGAAAATGTACCTTTTAGGGAATGGTGTGGTACTGCATGTCCACTTTCAGCCCCGGCATTGCTTCTCCTGTCTAGCATGGTCTCGAATGCAGGTTTACCGTGAAACATGAATATAAAGTGCGGGCCCCTCATCAGCCTACGCCATTTTCAAGCTCTCCAAGGGAGGGATAATAGAAGCGTCACATAGTTATAAGTTTTGTAAAATTGGCAAAAGTAAGAATTTTTTGCATTGGTTTTAAAGCAGACTCCCCAGATCACATAACCTTCATGTGCCATAAAACCGGGAACCCACTCCTGATTCCTTGGCTGATTGGTGGTCAGACAGGAGCATATTCAAAATAACCCCTATTAAAATGCCTTTTAACACGCCAGCTTTCTAAGTGCCTTTCCAGGTAATTTCTTCAAACAGACTAATGAACCTCATTAGTCAATATGATTCTTTGTTTAAAAAAAGGGATTCCTAGCTAAAATAAAAAATAATAACCTTCTACCAGAGGAAAGAAGGGGAAGGGCCTAATTAAAGAACGTGTATAAATGACCCATGAGCATGGACAACAGGGTCAGGATTGACTGTGGAAGCAGAGGGAAGGGTGGGCAGGGCAGGGTAGAGGAGAGCAACGGTGGGGGAGGAAGGGGATGGGATTGGGACAACTCTGATAGAACAACAATTAAAAGGAAACAGCCCTGGCTGGTGTGGCTCAGTGGATTGAGCACCAGCCTGTGAACCAAAGGGTCGCTGGTTTGATTCCCAGTCAGGCCACATGCCTGGGTTGCAGGCTGGGTCCCCAGTAGAGAGCATGTGAGAGACAACCACACATTGATGTTTCTCTCCTTCTTTCTCCCTCTCTTCCCCTCTGTCTAAAATAAATAAATAAAATCCTTTAAAATAAAAATCAATATTTTAATAATAATAAAAATTATAATAACCTTCATTTAAGTAAAGCCACACAGGTAACCATGGTAAATAATAACCAGGGTATAGTAAGTAGTGCTGCATCTAATTGACATTAATGCAGTCATAATATTTATTGAGCAACTACTATGCTACTATGTGCTGGGGATATGATACAAATGGATAAACAAAACAGATAACAATCTCTGCATTTGTAGAGCTTACAATCCAATGATAAGGGTAAGATAAACAAAATAACAAAGTTTAGCAGAGGCTGATAAATGCCAGCGTGAAAAATAAACAGGAAAGGAGGCTAGAAAGGTGAGGAAATTAGTGTGGCAATTTTATTTTTCAATGGCAACTAAATTTTTTCAGTTTATCAAGATATAATCATCATAAGACAGTATGTAAGTTTTAAGCATACAACATAGTGATTTTATAAGTATATGCATTTTATATATATTGCAAAATGATTATCACAATAAGGTGAGCTAACACATCTACCACCTTTTATAGTGACAACTCTTTTTTTTTTGCAGTGAGACTTGTTGAAATTTGCTTTCTTAGCAACTCTAAAATCTACAATCCAGCATTATTAACTATAGTCACCACACCATACCTGCATCCCTGAACTCACTCATCGTACAGCTGGAAGCTTGTACCTTTGACCACCTCCCCCATTCTTCCCACACCCCACCCTCCAACCCTGTCAGCTACCAGTCTGTTCTCTGTATCTATAAGTTGTTGTTGTTTTTCAGATTCCACATATAAATGAGATCGTGCAGTATCCATTGTACTTTTTCTGATTTGTGCCACTTAGCATAATGCCCTCAAGTTTCATCTATGTTCTTGCAAATGGCAGGATTTCCTTATTTTTGTAGCTGAATAATATTACATTGTGTATGTATGTGTGTGTGTGATATTTTCTTTATGTGTTCATCGGTCCATGGACACTCAGGTTGTTTTCATGCGTTGACTATTGTAAATAATATTCAATAAACAAGGGGAGGGGGCTGCAGATATCTCTTCAAGATAGTGATTTCATTTCCTTTGACCTGAGGTTGCTGGATCATAGAATGGTGCTATTTTTAATTTCTTGAGGAACCTCTATACTGTTTTCCATAGTGGCTGCACCGTTTACATTCCCGCCAGCAGTGCACAAGGGTTTCTCTCACTGGGAAGCTAGAAAAGGCTGGGAGATTAGGGTGACAATTTTAAATAGAGTGCCTGGGTGGTCTCACCATGCAGGTGACAGTGGGCTGATGCCTGGGTAAACAGTGTTCCGAGCAGACGATGCATACACAGGTGTTCAAAGGTCAGCCAGGGGCTAAGAGGCTGAGGCACGGTGAGCGATGGGACTAGTACAGGGGAGACTGGAGAGACCTCGGGGGCTTGCATTGTCCCGGAGGACCTGAGCCACTGCGAGGACATGGTGTTGTCAGGGAGAGAGAAGTTTTCCCCTCCACCTTTCTTTAATTCTTACAGCTGAGCAAATAATAAAATTAACATAAAACTGGATTAAGAGGAGAAAATCCAGTTAATATGGACACATGTGAGATTATAAATGATTCTCTAAGAAATGGCGAACCACCCAGCTTGTTATACTTTTTAGACAAACGGTACATTTGTGAAGATGACAAAGACATTTAGGTTTGGTTGTTCATTAGTGAGAAATCTAAACGAAGTTTGGGTTTGGATCGTAAATTCTGTAGAGGAGTGACAAGTATTGTTTATGTTCGCTTTTCTGCCCAGGATTCCTTACCCTGAGCAGTAAGGGTGTCTCTCTTAGCCCCTCCTCAAGCAAGAAGGGCACCTTCACAGGGAAGACTTGTTTCCTGCCTTCAAGGAGATAAGGGAGGGTCAGGGTGTCCTTCTTGTAACTTTAATTCAAAGTCATCAATATGCCATGGAGGGATATTTTGGGACAGCCTGCTCTGGGCCCAACAGTATTTACTTCGAATAAAATAGGAAGCCATGGGAGGATGGTCAGCAGGAACTCACAGGGATCTGATTTACATTTCAGCAGGGTCACTCTGCAGTATAAAGAGTAAGTGTGTGGGTGGGGCGAAGTAAGGGGCACCCCACCAAATATCGGTGTTCCAGTTTGGGCTTATCAAAGCAACTTTTACCTGTTCTGTAACACAGAAATAATTAATCAATTAATGCAGAAACACCCCGCCCCCACCCCGTTAACAAAGGCTTTCCCCTTGGGGGTTTTAGCTCGATGAAGCCAGGTTTGAGGGAAGCGGCATTTTGGAAATATAATAGCACACATGTGGTCTCAGAGAGCAGATGGCTGGCAGGAAAATGCAGCCGAGTGAATCCTCGGGGGCTGCCTCTGACCGGGGTCCAGCCCGGCCGGGAGACATGCGCTTTCCTGCTCTTCCCATCCATGCTCTTACTCTGAGACCCACAAGTGAAAGCAGGATGTAAGTGAAAGGAATACACGCTTCTTTTACACACTTGCTTCTTTTATTCTCAATCACAGTGAAGCCTGAATG